>PYAF01004200.1:19435-40512 GCA_007407185.1 Glycine tomentella
TAAGATTTATGTGATGATGACCGGAATTCATCTATATTTCTTTAAGTATCTATATTTAATTTAATACTAGAAATATTGGATTCTATGAAAAATTAAGAAATAAAGTTTGTTATCATGTGTTGTTGAGTGTTTCTATTAAAACTTATAGAATTCGTGTATTGCTTGATGATTCATAAATCTTGATAAGCTTTGAGTGATGGATGGTGAATCTTGATGAATTTTGAGTATCAAGTTGAGCGGTGTATTGTGTTGATGTGATGAGATGACCTAAGTGTTGAGAAGATGAAATACACAAAGATTACGTGTTGAATAATTCTATAAAATTAATATGTTGCTTATGAACCAACATGCATTTTAAGTGGTTTTATGATGAGAAAGAAGTAAAGATACTATGTTGAGCTTTGAGATGTATGAGAAGAAGAATAATTAAGATGTGATAAAAATCATTCATGCATTTTCATATGCATATGCCCTGCGGGGGTTAAGCCGTGAAGTTGTTTGCCCTGCGGGGGTTAAGCTGTGAAGCTGTTTGTCAGATAGCTAGAGTTGAGATACGGTGGTTCTAAGGTGATGAGCTAGGGGGATAGTGGCTGTGAGGAGATCACCTACCCATGATGATCACATGTAGAGTGGGTGTAAGTCCTATTGCAACGCAGACCTATCCCGACAGGATCGATCCAACTCGCGAGGTGTTAAGCTATCTGACAGTGGCCACTAATGATGAGATGTTGAGAACCTGAGATCTCAGTCATGCATCATATAAAAAAAATGATAAACATGCATTCTATACATTCCATAATGAGTATGTGGGTATTTGTGGGCTGAGTAAATGAGACAAGCTAATTTGTGATACCATTTTACAATTATTACTATTCATATTTGTTATTATTTAAATTTTGGTTATCATGACTTACACTATTTTTGTGTCTGTGGTTGACACCTGTAGAGCAGAGGAACAATGATATTAACAATGGATGCTATACAAGAAGATGTGATGAAGATCTTGTGATGTTCTCTACTTTGTGATGATCTCTATTTTGCTATGTGTCTTGGACTGTTTATATTGAACTGTGTGAGGATAACTTTTGTGGACTGTAATAATGGACTGTGTTATTTAAACTCGGACATCGTTAGATGACGCGTTAAGTTTTATGCTTTGCTGTTTTCTTTTAAAATTTAAAAGGATTCAGTTTTGGGCTATTATCCTCTATTTTCGAAAATGGAATAAAAAGAAAAATAAAAAAAAATTTTATTAGAAAAACAAAATAATAAATAAAATAAGTAAGAAATAAAGCGAAGTAGAAGCGGTTGTGACAGAAGGCACTAACATATATGCTAGCCAAGAGACACTTCTTTTGTTTCTCTTGATCTTTCATTACAACCTATTTTGGAAGAAGAATAATTGAATATGGCTAAAGAAGATTCTAACCAACCACCAAGAGAGCATTGCATGATTACTTGGCCAACACTAGGCCTAATTACTTTAACACTCTTGCAAGACCAGATGTGTTGGCAACCAATGTTGAAATGAAAGCCTATCTCATTCATTTGATCCAGCGGAACAAGTTTCTTGGTTTTGATCATGAAGATCCATTTGCACACATGCCTACTTTTGTTTGCATCTACAACACTGTGAAGATCCACCAGGTGGATGGTGAGTTTATCCATTTGATCCTTTTTTCTTTCTCACTTGAAGGAAAGGATGGACATTGGTATGAAGTTATCCCACCAAACCTATCTTGGGATGAGCTTTGTGACATTATATGAGGCATGGGGAAAGATTTAACAACTTATTTAGGCAATGTCCAACACATGTTCTAGATGATGCAGCAAAAATCAACAGTTTCCTAGCAGGATTGAAACCTCAGACTAAGCTCATGGTTGATGCTTCACATGGAAGCAAGATCATGTACAAAACTCTTGAGCAGGCCAAGGAAATCATTGAAAACATGGCTTCCAATGACTATGAAGTGAGTTGAGACAGAACACCCGTAGTGGTGCAAATAAGAGGAGTCCTTGAGTTGGATTCTCAAGACATACTTTTAGCTCAAAACTAGCTAATCACTCAAAGGCTTGATGCACATGCAATGAAAATTGAGAAAATTCACCAACTTCAAAGTGTACAAGCTACTCAACAAGTTATATTTGTGCGCTCTGTGGAGGTGGATTATTGACTAATGTAGCATGCTAAATGATTCCACGAAGAAGCAAATTATATGGGGAATCAAAACTGCCAGGGTAATTACAACAATGGTTCCTACCCTTCCTTCAATCAAGGGAGAAGGAAAAACAATCTTGGATGGAAGCAAGAGGTTGGACCCTCCAACATACCTTCTTACCAAAGTCAAAACCAACAACATCAGCCCTTACACCAAGACAAAACCACTAAGTTAGAAGAGAATATTAACCATTTTATGCAAGTCTCTCTTACCTACCAAAAAAGCATAGACGCCTCCATTAAAAACCTTGAAGTCCAAATGGACCAATTTGCTAAGGAGTTGGTAGACCTTAAGAATGGAGCCTTTTCTGATAATACACAAACCAACCCCAAAGAGCAATGCAGAAAGAAGGAGTTGTAGAAGTTATGAGTGACGAATTTGAGATAGAGCTGATATAAAAACCCGAGAGAGGTATGGAGAAAGAGATAACCTGTAAGACAAGTAGATAAAAGAGTGTAGCTGAGGGTGTTGAGCCTAAGAAAACCAAAAATTAGCTTGTAAGAGAGGAGAATAAAGTTTCTAAACCTATTCCACCTCAAGGATTACCTTATCCTCTTGTGCCAACCAAAAAAGGCAAAGAAAAGCAATTTGCACATTTCTTGGACATTTTCAAGAGGCTACAAATTAACATACCTTTTTCAGAAGCTCTTGAGCAAATGACAACTTATGCCAAATTCATGAAAGAACTCCTCAACAAGAAGAATAATCATATAGAGGAGGATACAATTCAATTGGAAGCTAGATGCACTGCTATAATTTAAAAATAACTTCCTTTCAAGCATAAAGATCCAAGAAGCTTTACCATTCCATGCTCAATTAGGAATCTATTTGTAGGCAAAGCACTACTAGATTTGGGAAAAAGCATTAATCTTAATGCAATCTCAATGCTCAACAAGGTTGGGGATGTGAAGATTAAGCCCAAGAGGATGACACTTCAGCTAACTAACATATTTCAATCAAAGTTTCATTTGGAGTTGTGGAAGATGTGCTAAGGAAGTGGACAAATTCATATTCCCGACTGACTTTGTGATCATGGATATGGAAAAGGATGTTGAAGTTCCTCTCATTCTTCGAAGACAATTCATGAGGACAGCTCATGCTTTAATCGATATGAATGAGGGCAAACTCAAGTTAAGAGTACAAAATGAAGAGATGGACTTCAATGTGTTTGAAAACAAGCATCAATCCAGTGAGGACAACTCATGCTTTAAGGTGGATATTGTGGACAAAGTTTGTTCCACTTCTAAGAAGCAGCTAACTCGTGCAACTCCATGTTTCAAAAAGAAGATCAAAGCTCATCATGACAAAAAACTTGCAAAAAGGAATTTTAAGCCTAACCAAAAAGGTTTGGTATGCAATAAAGGCTTAAATTGTTCATGGCGAGTTAAAATCCAAATGTTCTGGACTTTTGTCATCAAGGAAGTGAAGCCCTATGGTGCAATCATTGTAGAAGACCCCTCAACAAGAAAAATTGGACTGTCAATGGTCAAAGACTCAAACCATACTTTGGGGTGAAATTGAGAGGATCAACACCATCCTTCACTTTTGTGATTCTTAAAGATCATGCATTGTCAAGCTAATGACATTAAAAGAGCATTATCTAGGAGGCAACCAAGTTTACTTTCCCTTTTCAATTACTGCAATTTAGTTTCTACATAGTTTAAATTAGTTATTTTTTTTCTTGTGTTTACTTGTTAGTCAAGTTTTCTGTGAACTGAGTTTGGTTGTGTGTTTTCGAATGATTTTTTGGTACGAATCCTTCTAGAATGTTTTATATACATGTGTATGTGTGACATTAGACACCACTGGTATGTGATAAGATAATAGAGTGATCAAATTGTGCAATAGATTTAATGTTGTCAAAGAAGCATAACAGAGTTTGTATTAGTTAGTTTTGGCTAAAAGCCATTGATGGTCGCTCCAAGCCAAACATCACTAATTTGGTTCCCACCAAATATGTGTTTTCTACTAAGCCACTTACGATTGCCAAGCCAAAACTCAATTTCAAGTTTCCCAAGAAATTTCTAAAATAAACTCACAAAGACTTCCCTTGTAACACCGTAATATAATTTTAGAAATTACTGTAATATAGTTATAGAAATTATGATAAAATTATTGTTATCAATATGAATATAAGCTCTTGTTAGTAAAAATTATTTTGGATACAGAAAAACACTAAATTATAAAATTTAATAAATTATCGTAAATTTTGGATAAAAAATAATTATTAGTATATATTTAAATATAATACACACACTATTATATTACATAATAAACATCATACATACATTCTATTACGTGCACACAATAATTTACATACAAGCCATAAGTTCAAGTATTATAGACCATACAACCATAATTAAAGTGTGAAATCTAAAGTTAGTACATACCATAGGTTTAAGCAAACCATATATACAAAAGTACTATCTAACAGTGGAAACACTCAAATTACCAATATAGCCAACTGTTAGACTCTCGGCAAGCGTATCGATTTGTCGTTGTAAGTTACAAATCGGTTGATTCTTTTCAAAACATGTATGCCAGTTAAGCCCCAAAAAGATTTATACAACCATGTTAATAAAACAAAAAGTATTTAAAATGTGTATTTTCAAAAACAGAGAAACCTCTGTGTGCAAGCAAAAAGAAAAAAAGCACACAAATTATTCAAGCAAACATCAAACATAGTGACTAAATAAACAAAGTACTGAATTTAAACTACAAAGAAATAAAGAAATATAAAACAATGTCACAGAATTTTCAAGATCATGGCTGAGGAGCTCGGTTTCCTCCATTTAGATAATCAATGGGATCTGCCACGTTCTTCATCCTCACTTGCTTTACCTTCTCCTAACAAAATGGACCTATATCCAAGTTCTAACAAAACAGATGATACATTCAAAAAGATAAGATATAAACTTTTTTTTTTTTAAAAAGACATATAACATTAAAACAACAAAACTAAAGACAAAAATTAAAAACACTGGGTTGCCTCCCAGGAGCGCTTCTTTAATGTCGTATTAGCTGGACGCCTTTGTTATGGCTTTGGCTCCCAGCAATTGGACAATAGAGATGAGCCAATGGATTTTGTATTTTCCTCCAATATTTTCATCAGTTTCTTTTCTTTTGGACTTGTATTGCTGATAATTGGTTTCTTTAATTTCCTTGCAAGGAAAGCATTGTTAGCATATGGAGGTAGTGCATTTACCTTTATATGTGATTCTTGATTTTTTACTTCCTCTGATAATTCCTCAAAGATAAACTGTTGGTAATCAATTTTCTTGAAAGCATCTGATTGTTGGAGATAATTTAAACTATCTTCTTCTTTAGATTTACTTAACTCCTTCAATGCTTCAGCTAATGTTTTCTCTGAAAGATCTTTTCCTTGAACCAACTTTTTGGAGTCAGGAATCCCTCCATTCAAGACATCCACTCTAAAACACTCCCTTGGTTCCTTTGGATTAACTTGTGTGTTTGCTAAAAAAGGTCCACTTCTATGCTCAGATAGTTGTTTTGCAAGCTCTCCAACCTGAACTTCAAGATTTTTAATGGAAGCCTCAGTGTTCTTTTGATTTGTATTGGACATCTGCATAAACTGAGTTAGAGTATCTTCCATTTTTTTTTCTATTTTATCAGGCTGAACTTCTTGTTATTGTGGTGGTGGAACCCTATTTGAAGAACCTACATAAGAGTTGTTAGAGGGACCTGCAAAAGTAGAGTTAGTGGGACCATAATATGCTTTATCATTTTTCTGTCTCCAGCCATAAGAACCTAGACCATCTCTGTAGCCTTGGTAATTTCCTTGGAAGTTTTGTTGAGATCTGATATAATTTTGCATAGAATAAGCCTTTTTTTCTTGTTGGTAATCACCAGGTGCTTGCTGAATTTGTTGAGGAAGTTGGCGTATTTGTTTTGTTAAGGCTTCTATTTGTTGAGTCAAGAGCATATTCTGAGCTAGAATTGCATTTTGAGTATCCAGCTCCATTATACCTTTCCTTTGAATCAGAGATTTATCATGGTGAGATTGGTAATCACTAGCTGCTATGGAGTCAATGATTACAATTGCTTCCTCCGGGCTCTTTGACATCATGGTACCTCCAGCTGAGGTATCAAGAATCATCTTTATTTGAGGTTTCAAACCACTGTAGAAAATATGTAGTTGCGCATCATCATCAAAATTGTGATTTGGGCACCTCCGCAGTAGTGATTTGAATCTCTCCCATGTTTCATAGAGAGATTCGCTAAAACCTTGGGAAAAAGTAGCAATGGCTGATTTAGTGCTTATGAATCTAGAGGGTGGAAAGAATCTGGCAATGAATTTCTCCTCCACTTCTTCCCAAGTGCGAATACTTTTGTTTGGCTGGGATTGAAGCCAAGTTTGGCTTACCAGTCAAGGAGAACAGAAAAGCTTTGATATAGACAGCTTCAACATTTGTATCAGAGGCCCCTATAGTACTGCGCAGCTCTATGAAGGTAGACAAATGAGTGTATGGATCTTCATGATCTAGTCCGGAAAAAGGCTGTGATCCAATCAGACTGAGTAGTGCGGGCTTCAACTCCACAACCTTCTTATTGAAAAGAGGAATGACTATGCTGTTGTAATGTTTTGGTCCTTGTTGATACGCATAGTCACCAAGAGTCCTCCTTGGTGGTTTATTTTCTTCTCCCCCTCTATCAGCCATAATATAAATTACAGGTGGCTTTACTAGTGAAGGAGGATAGAAATAGAAGAAGATTTACTTGGTAGCTTTTTGGCTGTTTGTTTCTTTTCCTTTGGTAATTTCTAAATTTAATAACGATGTATCTGCAAGAAATTTACCTCAAAAGGAAAAAGGACAAACTTGCAATAATTCGTAAGTACCGAGGTTAGGGAAAATAAAATAAAATAAAACACAAGAGAATATATACAAAATCAAAATAACGAAAGTAAAGAAAAAGTCCTACTCAACTGAAAATTTAAATTTGAAAGAACTGCGTGAGCGACTCAAGTGCCTGGCAACGGCACCAGAATGTTGTTAGGACTCTCGGCAAGTATACCGATTTGCCGTTGTAAGTTACAAAAATTTATAAGATCGTCTCGACAAAGACTTGAGCTTACTCAGTTAATCCAAATAACTTAACAGTTCAATAGTTATCTAAAAGTAGGTTGAGCCGAATTTCATTTAGTTGTGAAAGTAACGTAAAATTACTAAACTTTAGTAAATGAAATATATCTATGAGAAAGTCGGACTGGATTTCATCATTTTTATCCTTTTATATACAATTAATATTACCATGCATAAATCATCGTCTATCCTTATTGATGCACACTATTTTACCCTGAATTGATCCCTCGCATTCGAGTTCTAAGGATATCTACTGAATATCGATCCCTCGCATATGAAGTAAATACCCCAGCATTAAATTCATAATCATGTGCCTCATGCAATCAGAACATTATGCCCTATTCCTAGCAACGTAACGTAATGAGTAAAATCATTCGGTTCAAACCCTAAGATTACTTTCCTGTCTCACTTAGAGTTAAATTCAAGAAACTAGTGATCAAGTAGAATCAAGCATTAAGGACAGAATGAAATTACCAATAAGCAATAGAAACTATTAATGCATAAATAAATATTAAAAGAGAGACATAGGGCTAAGAAGATTACATCTAATCCTCAAAGAAGCTAGCCAACCATTATGGAGAGAACCTCCTTAAGAGAAGAATTGATGAAGGGCCCCATCACCGCTTCTTTCCGGCAGAGTCTCCACACTAATCCTAACTTCTCTCACTTTCCTAACCTACCTAATACTAATATTTAAGCTCTTAAGCTAAGGAACAAGCCAAGAAGCAAAGAATAAAGAAAAATGGCATGCTCTTCCTCTCAAATTCGTGGCCTATTTATAGTTTTTCCTCTTCTGCCAACTTCACTCGCCCAAGCGAGTGGATTTGCCTTTGATTGCTCGCCTGGGCGAGCTTAACTTATCATCTTGGAACTTGCAATTCGCCTGGGCGAGTGAATTGCACTGGAGAGGCTCGCCTAGGCGAGCTAATGACTTAATTCTGAAGAAAGCTTTTGGGCCTTGATGAATTGTGGGCCTGTTTTGCTTTAACACCTCCCAAGTTTGCTTTCTAAGCCTTTCTTGCTTGCTTTGCTTGTTCGGAAGCTTCGGAATTCCTCAAAATCTATCAAAATACAAAATGTGATTTAATTAATCTTCCGAAATATGAAAAACAACATTTATCTAAGTACTAAATATATTTTAACTAGGTTTAGGGCAAGTTTATAAGCAAAGTATTGAAATAAAAAGATAAGTGCCAGCATTTAAAATATGATTTTAACTAAAATATGGCATTTATCACCAACCCCCAGTAGGGTTCCATGGACCATGAGAACCACTTGCACAATTGCAGAAATTGTCAGCAAAACTTCCTTCTGAAATTCCTGGTTCTTTAGGATCAGCCTCATCACTAGAATCCACAGTACCTCTCGGAGTAGGCATATAAGATGGTTGCATAGTATTACCACTGCTAGATGATATGTTAATTGGCTCCATAGACGGATCAAGATACAAGTGAGGAAATTGGAGGAAAGGATCATTAGGGTTAAACATGCTATTAAGTACAGAAACGGGAAAGTGTGCACCAAAATACACGTAAACACGAATAACAAGCTGCATAGTAATATCATGAATGTTCCTAGCCTCATCACGATCCCACCACCATTCCAAAGCATCAAGGAATATTATCACGGATGCCATCTATAAAAAACCAAATCTAATGAGAAATAATTTTTCTCAGTAGGCAAACTAAACCATTCAATAGGTTAGTATATTAGTACTTCACAAATTATTTGCACATTCCATAATTTATCAATATAATCAATATAAATATTCAAGTAACCATTCAAACAATATATGCATGGGGAAATTCCAGGGTGCACATTATAATAACCATGAATAAATAAATAAATAAATTTACTATATTCCGTCACAAAAAGCGTTAGCGACGGATTTTGTGACGGACAGAGAGTGGCGTTGTTAGTGTGGGAACTGGCGCCGTTAGCGTGGGAGGTGCGCCAGAGTGGCGCGGTTAGCGCTAGAAGTGGCGCCAATAGTGCCAAAATGCACCTAAAGGCTCTTTTTCTCGAATATCTGGCGCGGTTAGCGCCAGGAACACGTCCAGACTCGAATATTTGGCGCGAATAGCGTCAGAATGACGCTATTAGCGTGGGAACACGGGCTGGGGGCCTATAAAAGGCCATTTTTACGAAATTTCAGGCCAAAAGCTTCATTCTCTCCTTCCTCAAGCCTTTTCCACCATTAATGAAGTAAGAAGCTTCATATCTACTCCATTCTTCATCTAAACACTTTCCACCCAACTAGAAAGTTGTTTAAAACTTCTCCATGAGCTAGATTCCAGCTTTAGTTCCTCAAGAGAACCATCAATAGGAGAGATCCCATTCTCTAGGGAGCTTTGCAAAACTTAGTTTTGGAAGGGAAAGAAAGAATTCATGGACGCTAAAGCTTGGAGGAGTGATCCTCTAGCCTTTGTTGAATTCAGGGGGAGCTGTTTGAAGCATAAGCAAAGTTTGATTCAAGGTTCAAGTTTTAGCTTTCAACATGCCCTGAAGGATTGAAGAATAATTTGTGATTAAATGTAAAAGGAAGAAGCATTTCTGGTGATCCAAGTGCATTGCATTCACATCATTCATTAAGTCAATTAGTTAAAGAAGTAGAATTCACAAGGCTTTGATAAATTGTTTAAGTTTTGAATTAAATCAAGAGTTTTTGGAAAAATAAGGTTTTCTACTGGATTAATCGATTATATTAAGATAAGAATCAATTATTTTGTTCTTAGTGCTTTCTGGAAAACTTTTCAAGAACAATGTAATCGATTACGTAAAGATTTAATCAATTACTTTACCTTAGTTCATTTATAAACAACCTTGATGAACAGTTTAATCGATTACCAATAAGCTGTAATCGATTACATAGGCTAAACAGAAAATGTCATCTTCCTGTCTTAATCGATTACCAAGGTTAGTAATCGATTACATTATGTGCCTATACTTAACATGTTCTGTTGGTTTAATCGATTACCAAGTGTAGTAATCGATTACATAGTTCAAACCAGTTTATACAACTCCTGGTTTAATCGATTACCAAATGTAGTAATCGATTACATAGTTCAAACTAGTGTATACAGCTTCCTGGTTTAATTGATTACCAGAGTTCGTAATCGATTACACAGTATATTTGTATTTGTGAAACTGTCTGTTTTAATCGATTACAAGTCAGAATAATCGATTATTTTGTTCATTGCTCATACCCAGAAATTTGTTGAACAGTTTAATCGATTACAATCTTGATATAATCAATTACATGAGCAAAATAATCGATTACAAGAGCGTATTTAATCGATTACTGACGGTTAGAAAGTTTGTTATAAATAGAACCCTTGCTCAGCTATTTTAGTAACTTGATCAATACGTATCTTGAGCATACCTAAGCTATCTAAACATATTCTTAGTGATTTTTTGGGTTCATTGAGTTCTTGATTTCACTAAAACACTTATGGGTTGTTAAGTGATTCTTGAAGCAAGAAGTGTCTTTAAAAAGGTTAAGGAAGGAGATGTTCTAAGTTTGTTTTTCATTTTTCAACCTGATTACTCATTCATATGCATAACGTTCATTGGATCATCAGGTGATTTCTTTCCTTAAACTTTGTGGTTGTAACTCTTTTGTGAATTTGTATTTGATTGTCTATTGTAATTGGGTTTCTTGCTTGTAATCTAGAGATAGAGTTTCTCTAGGGGTTAAACTGAGTAGTGTTCTCAGTGGGATTGCCTCTAAGAATCTAATAGTGTTTTTAGATTTATGAACTTTATCAAGGATTGATAAAGAGAGACTTTGTAAATACTTGTAAGAACAGAAAATTGCAATAGTGGAACTCCATTCTAGTGTTGAGTGAAAGAAAACTGGATGTAGCTTCATAGTGTTTGAAGTGAACCAGTATAAATCTTGTGTTCTTTGATTTTAATTTCTTTCTTGATTATATTCTGTTCATCTTGATTGACTTGCTTTGTTTATCAGTTCAATTTTGAGCTATTGGTTACCTTGGACTGAACATTTGATTGAATAAGGAATCTTGGTTTCAAAAGTGATAAAGATCCTAAGGGAAAAACTCTGATTTTGTTTAAGAAAATTTTAATTTACCAAGCTTAACCAATTCACCCCCCCTCTTGGTTAAGTGTGAAGTGTTCTTATATTTTACAGCCTTCCTTGACAGTTTAGAGGTAAGAAACTCAAGTTTTACCAATTGATTTGTGAAATTGTTCTTGGGATGAATAGTGACCCATTTGTGTTAGGGCTGAAATTAGGCTTAGATTCTTTAGAAAAGTATGCTCAGGAGGTTGTTTTGATGAATATTATTGAACTTTGAATCTTGACTATTGATGAAGTTTGGTTTTGACTTTGAAATATGTCTAAGTAGGAAGAATGATGATGAAATGAAAGGTTTATGATAGGTATGAGCCTTGGGACTTTTACTAAAAGTGTTCAGGAGACCGTATAGAAGGTGATTAAGTGTTGGATTGATTGTTTTGAATAACTTGGTTATTCTTGAAATATAAAGTGGTTAAAGCAATTGTGTGCTTTGAACTAGCTTATGTAGAGTCTTAGAGGGACTATAGTGCCTTGGTTAGGCTGATATAGATCCTGCTGAGGGTTTGTGAGTCGCCTATAAGGTGGTTAGTTTTGATAACTTTAAGATAGAGAACAAAAAGGTTTAAATGGAAAGGAATAAAGTTTCTTTTTCATTCTAACGGTTGAGAACCGTTATTGATTGTTTGTATGCCTTTATGTAGGGCGTGATTCAGAGGCTATTAGTGGGTGTGACCACGAGGCCGGGAGAACCAGTGTAGCCCTCAGAGCAGGTAAGCTCTTTGTTCTTGGGAGTGTTTTCCGTGGTTTGTGTTCCACCATGCTCCGAGGGAGTGATGGTTATTATATATATCATGAGGCATGTGTATTGAAATTGTGTGTTACTATTTTATTGAAACATGTATATAATGTATATGGATTGATGATATACACTTTGTTAGTGTGGTGTGATTGTTGAGATTCTCAGGCCAGTAGAATAGATTATATGTGATGTAAGTCCTGAGGGAATATGCCCTTCAGTGGATGATCTTCCTCAAGCAGTGTTGAAAGTCCTGGGGGAATGTGCCCTTCAGTGGATGACCTTCCTCAGGCATTATTACATACATGTGATGTGCTGTGATTTATGAGAGTCGTGATGGCTAGATGATGTAATGCCAATTTTAATATTATATGCCATGGAAGTGAACCAGGGGGGAGGAAAGACCTCCAAGGACCCTGAGTTTACTGAGATTGTTATCTCACCCCTGTTGGGGATTATGTTTTGCAGGTGATACTCAGGGAGTGACTGATAGATCCCAGGGCAAGAGGCTCGAGTAGAGGGATATGGTTCTGTGGGAACCTTAGGCATAGAGTTTGACAGCATGTTGGCTCTATCTTTTGATTTATGCATATTATTTTGTACCTTGAGAGAGATATGTATAGTTTTGATATATCTACATTATATATTATGAGAATTCACCATATATGATGTACAGTGGGTGTTGTTAATGACGTTTGATGACGTCATTTTGTTTATTGCTTCCAATTGATTATCTGTGATAATTGATGTGCTTAACAACCATAAGTCAATGTTAATGAACCAGATGAATACGGGACGTTACACAGATGGTCTCTACATCCCTATCCGGGTGTAGTACACTGCGGTCGTCTTACATTAAACAATGCATGATTAATTTCAATGTGTACTTGGTCTCTACATCTCTTCCTAGATGTAATACCCCTTTTGTTTCTAAAATCTCTTCATGGATTTAGAAATAATTTTAATATATCATCACATAGAATCCATTCTTCTCCTTTGTAATACAAACCATGATTAAATCCATACAACTTCATGGAAACTTTATCATAAAAATCATAACAATGTCAAATATGTGGCTCTGCTACCATCAAAATCTTATGGAATCACAAGTTATGTTGATATTTGCACAACCTCATGAAACTGTACTACAAAAATTATGACATAACCAATATATGGTTCGGCCATCATCCATATTCCATACAAGTTCATGCAATCTCATGCATGCAAATACTATCATTAAGTTAAAGAACAACATGATTGTACTATAGTTAGTAAGTTCCAATATACCATCCAATATAAGTTCTACTTCCTTTTCACTTACACAAGAGAGCTAAAACATATCCTAGACCTTAATCTCCTTTCAAGTTGTCATCCGAAGACTTGATCCTCAAAACTAAACCACTCTAGTATTTATAACCATTTCAACATACCATTCAACTTCTACTTCTCAACATCAATTCAAAACAGTCCCAACATACATATAAAAATAAACAGTCCAAATGTCATCAAAATCAATTCAAGAGATCATCAAAATCAATTCCAACAATCACCAATAGTTCATCACTCCATCTCATCATCATATTCCAACACTTAATCAATATGAACACATCATAAAGTAACCTCTAAGGAACTAAAAACTCAGCCTAGTGTGCTCAACCAAAAATCTATACCATTAAGCATAAAAGTTAGTCCAACTAAACCCTTAAACCAAGATTGAAAGCCTAGCCTACCTTAAGCAAGTTTTCTTCCAACTCCTCCAAGTATTTGGCAGCACTCCTCAAGGTCTTGAAGGAATGAAAGTCTTGTCTTGTATTAGATGGTTTGGAAAGAAGAAAAGAAGGAAATAGAGGTGAAGGCTACGGTTTGGAGCCAAAAAAGAAGTGAGGAGGATGAAAGCAAAATGAAGAGAGAAAAGGAGAGAATGGTCGTGAGGTTGAGAGAGAATATGCAAGGGTGAAGAATCTTTAATCAAAAGAAGCATTTATAGGAAAAATTTTAGTTAGAATGGAAGTCTAGTTAGGTTCTTAGTTTAGTTCTAGTATAACTAAGTCTTCATGCCATGAAGATAATTACTAGAAATTTATGTTTACTTTTAAATCTATGCGTTAAATGCAAGCCTATCCATTCATCAAGCAAATATTCCCTTCATAATTGCTCAAGATTCACGTCAAAAGCTTCCTTAAGAAGCTTGTTCTTTTTGTTTTATTCACATAATGCATGGTTTCACCTTTTGTCTCTTGCATATCACTTTATTTAGGCATTCATGTATATACACACACGGCTACACTTCAATCACGCACACTCATATGTGGCTGCACGTACTTTTAGTGTTTATTTTCTTTTGATTTATACCACGTGTACTTCATGTGCTTTCCAATTAATGTGATAGTTACTAATGTGTCATTACATATTAATTTCCTTTGACCAATCATCTAAAATATACAATATTCCACACGGCTAGGTCTCTTTATGTTAGTAAAATTTGTTTCTTTTCTTAAGTTAACTAATCATGACTAAATTTATTCTAAGCACTTCTAAGCTTGCCACTTGGATCCATTAGTTTCTATCCTATCCTTCTAGAATCACACTACCATCACATGTGTTCCTCATGTGATAATTTTCCTCATAACACAAAATCTTCGCATCATATAACCATGTATTAATCATGACACTGCTATACTACTTTATAAGCATATCACACAAATAATTCAATCATTAATACAAACTAAAGATTAAAAAAATGATATGTTACATCCATCTTCCTAATAAATTTTTCAAACTCATTTCCTATCATACTTTTGCACAAATATTCCCGTAGCTTTTAATATTCCATATTCCCACATCAAAATCCCACCAATCACACTTTTCCCACTACTGTGCACACTCCCTATGTTGCCTCCACTTCTGCTACCCACTCCATTTTACTTTTCTTTACCCACTATTCTTCTCGTACTCTCCATCTGTCTATTCCATCTCATAGAGAATCAAATAAAAAGTGACCCGTATTTTCGTCCCTATGCCTATTCGAAGCCAAGAGCATCAACATCACACTCACAAATCCAACTTTTCATCCATACATGAGATTTTGTTTTTACTTTAACTTTTCACCATTGTTGTTCATAGGGAAAATTCTAGTGATTTTTTTTTCTCTATTCTGATCTGAATCTCAAAGGGGGAACATCATGGTTGTCATTTTTGAAATTCTGAGGTTTGTTCTCAACAGTAAAGGGTTTTTGTCTTGCATGCTTAAAATCATTGCATTTTCATGTGATCCCTTTTTGTTTGGACATATAAAACCAGTGTATATGTGTTGATATGTTATCTTTTCATAAAGGTTTGACTTTGCATTCTAGAAGCTTTGTATATACTGTTGGATATAGGGGAAGTTGCAAGAAGAATCAAAGTAAGAATGAAGAAGAAGCCTGATGATTAGCTTAAAGTTATTTTTGCTTTATCATGCCCAATCAAGTATGAAACATGTGCAATGTGTTTAAGTTTGATTCAAGTACATTGCTTTGTGATCCTTGCATTGCTATTTGCATGTCTCATTGCATTTGCATAAGTAGGTGCTATTAAAACTTAAAAGTTACTAAATGATTTCAAAGGAAAATAGATTCTCATGGCTATGTTTTTGGAAAATGAAAACTTACTGTTTTAATCGATTACACAATGTTTTAATCGATTAAAATGCTCTTGTTCTATATCTAGAAAGCCATAAAGAACACTTTAATCAATTACAAGATTGAGTTAATCGATTACATAGTGTATTTTGGAAAACCATACACTTCTGCTTTAATCGATTACCATTTAAGGTAATCGATTACATAGGCTTTTTGGAAAACTCTGTTTTTCTGCTTTAATCGATTACACTACGGAATAATCGATTATTCTGTTCGTAATCTTTTTCCAAATTGTTGAGGAACAACTTAATCGATTATTTAGTTATTTTAATCGATTACATATGGCAAATAATCGATTACACTAGCGGATTAATCGATTATTGTCATTTAATTCAATTTTTTAAAATCTTTTGTAAGTCAGTTCTTTATAAATAGAACTTGTGAGAATTGTTAAATACATATGAGTGACTTACCAAAGAAAAACCAAGCTTTCTAAAGTGTCCAAGAAACTGATTTCCGAGTGATCAACACATCTTGTAAAGATCAAGATTTCTGAGTTTTAGAAAAGATGTGCTAAAGAAAAGAAGTTTTCAAGATATTGATTTTGAGCAATAGAATTCATACTACCTGGATTGTGTGGTAATCTTATTTCGTTTTCATTCATTCATACATGAAGGATTACATGCAATGTTTATCTTGAATCCTTTTTTTTGAGATTTACTAAGAGTTTTGTTTTTGTTGTGTTGTAATATTTCAAATTGATTCCTTGTAAAGCATTCTAGAGAAGGGTTCTCTAAGTTTAAAGATTTGAGTAGGTTTCTCAAGATCTTTGTGACTTGTATTCTAATAGTGTTTTAGAATTCAGGATCTTTGTCTAGTGTTGATAGAGATTGTCACTTGTTGTGCTTGTATAAGAATAATTTGATATAGTGAAAACTCTAACCTAGTGTTAGTTGGAAGACACTGGATGTAGCCTCCATGTTTGTGAGGTGAACCAGTATAAATTGTTGTTTGATTTTTTTTGTATCTGTATATCTTTTATAACTATTGTTTGGAAATCAATATACAATCAATAAGAGACATTTCAGTCATCATATGCATTTCAAGGTGATATTAGATTGAAAGAAAAATATGTTTTTGATTAAGGGTGATTGAGTGATACGATCCAAGTTTTAAATTTCACAAATTGTTTTCCAGAAAAGTTTTTAAAGGTAGTCTTAACCAATTCACCCCCCTCTTGTTATTTGAAGTGTGTTCATAGTATTTTTCATATACCCCTCTTGGTGAAAAAGACACTAACTTTTCTCAAACTACAAATCTATTTTCAAACATTGTTAGTTTTCACATGTGGGGTGTAAACACGTGCACCTAGTTGTCGACCCTTTCTGTTATGGTTCAATTTTGTGAAAATTAACCCATTTTTTGTCGTGTACATATTTTGACTTGGTATAATTGTTGTTAATATAATTGTGGAGAGATGTAGTTTGTCCCTTTTGATTATCCTTTTTAGTTTTAGAACCCTTGTTTATTCATGGATCTACACTTGTCTGGATATTTTAGGAAACTTCTATGAATGTACCCTTAGGAATCCCTTTCAGGTCCTTGTGCTTGAGCTATTGTTTAATGATTTTTTGTTTTCAAATGAAGGAAGTACATGGGGTTAATGCAAGTTGTTATGTTTCTCTAAAAGGTAAACCTTTGTCTTTTCATTTTCTTTCAACCGTTTGTGAGTTTTAAACTAAGACCACTTTGTGATTAATGTTTGTGTAACAACCAAACACGTGCTGGAAGCAATCTTTATTGTATATCAAGTCTACACTTGTAGTAGTGTTGAACCAAGCCAAAAATTTTGGCTCAACGAAAACTGTATTTATTTAAAGAAGGTCATCTTGTCAAGATCATGCATTCAAGATAAGATGAACACCATGGATTAAAGCTCGAAGATTTTTATATCTACACAACAAGGTGTTTTCATTCCATTCCTTATTTTTCTCATCTTAGTTATTTTATCTTGGCTAGGGTTATCAAGAAAGGTGTTGAGTCATAGGGTTCAACTCATAGTTTTTCTCTTGTAGGGTTCAAGGGATTAAGGGTACGTAGTTTTAGAGATTTTCTTGTGCATAATTTTTGTATAGTGATTTCTCTATAGTGATTATTCGAAGAGTTCTTAGAGTAAATTGGATGTACGTTCTCTTGAGAACCGAACCAATATAAACCTTTGTCTTGATTCTCTCTATCCCTTATCTTATTTTTGAGTTGTTCTTTATATTGTATTGTATTGTTATTTGATCTTGTAATTGGATGTGCCATTAAAACTTCTTTTTGAACAAAAAGTGATTGTTTTTCTTAAACAAGATTATGTTTGCGGTAAAAGATTTTGAGAAAAACCTTGATTGTTCAAATGAGTATTTGGATTTTAATTGATTTTATCAAGAAAATTTCAAAAGTTGTGCAATCTATTCAAACTCCCTTTTATATATTCCCAATCTAACTAACATTATTGACTTTGTCCATGTTTTGCTAACCTTCTTGTTTGGTTAATATCGATAAGTAGTCAATTCCATATTCAACCTGATGAACCTTCACCTTATTCAGCTAACATAAAAGTTAGCTGAATTCTACCTTAGCTGACAACCATTCTATTGAATTTTCAACAACTGAATTTTGTAGGAAAGTTTGGGTAACGACACTATAGAATTATTTTCCAAATCAATGACAATTTCTAATTCATTAACAACGTAAAAAAATTTACATTAATATTATATAGAAGTTAAACTTTTTATTATAATATATATAGAAATTTTATATAAAATTAAAACAATATTATTTATTTAATTAAAGAAGAATTTTACTTAATTTCCTTGCTTTCTGTAACAAATGTTTAATTATTTGTTATTATCATTAAGACATAAGGACATTTCCAAACCCAGTAATACAATATTTTTTCAATGAAACTAACATTTTTGGTATATTTCAATAAAAGTTTCAAACACATTTTGTATTTTTTGTATTTCAATTTATGTTTTTAATATCAGTAAAATAAATTTTATTAATAAAACTAATTTTGTTCATCTACTCCTTTATTTTACCTTCGTTTGGTTTCACAAGTTTTGAGAATTTTTTTGCAATGAATGAATTAATATTTATCAGTAATAATTATTGTATTATAAACTTAACCCGTACAATAATTGAAACGCTATATATTTTATTACTCTAGCTTTAGCTACTTATTTAATTTCTGCTTTAATCAATGGCCAAATTGCCTGAAAGATACGGGCGGTCGGCAATTGGTAAGCATTACTTTAATTACCCTTCTTAGCAACAAAGATTACTTTATTTAAATGAAAATCAGAACATGTGGATAGGAACTAAAATTAGTCATCGTGAAAGCAAAGACATCTAACCAACCAAGTTTTTTAAATCCAAGCTGATCATGCTATCTGTAACACCCCATAGGCCTCCGACGTGTTATCATTAATAATATCAGATTAGCGCATAAAACACAGTTTATAAAACTTAGCGGAAGCACAGAATCGCTTTTCTTGATACATTATGTATGGAATAACAAATTCATCAGATAACACACACAATTCATATAACATGCCCCTGCTGATCCAGTTTCTTATATCAAACATCATAAGACAAATAATTTAAGCATACAGGTAGATAATCAAGTGTACACATTTGTACTCAAGGAAAAGTCACATCTCATATCATATCATAGTTCTGTACATATATACATCAGAGTCCATACCACACATCCCGTGGTGATACAAAAGAATATCAGCCCTCCATGAGGGTATACAGAACTATACATCAAAATGGAATCAAAACAGAGCCTTCAAGCTCTCCTTGCCGCCCCTCAGTCAAGCAGCCTAGTCTCAACTGGGCCTCTTGCCCTGAGACTGATCTTCTCTTCCAGAAATATCACCTGAAATCATGTAAGCCCCACACGGGGTGAGATAACATATCTCAGTAAGCTCAGGGTCCTTGGGAAATCATTCTCACCCTGGCCCACAGATTCACAACACATAAACAGGCAAACATATCACACATGGCCCACTGGCCTGGCACTCTGGCCTCATCATATCAAATCAATATCATAATCTCAGCTCATGACAGGTGGCAGAGCTCCTCAATGCCTGGCGGAGCTCTTCAACGCCCTGACGGAGCTCCTCAATGTCAGTACCTGTCATGATGTGGCAGAGCTCCTCAATGCCACGAGCGGAGCTCCTCAACACCCAGAATACACCACGGAGCTCCTCAACGCCGGTATTTATCTATTGGCCAACAGATATCTCAATCACAGCATGCATATATCAAATGCAGATACATATAAATCAACATAAACAATGTCATAGCCAATGCATGCAGTATGAATCATGACCAACACTCCCCCGGAGTGTGGTGTGCAACCAAAACGGGAATTCATTCCCCAGAACAACTGAACTTACCTGGTAAGGGATTACTCTGAAGTTCCTTCCCAGGTCTATGGCTCCCGCCACCAACAGTCTCAGAATCAATGCCTAATCAAGGCATAATAATCTCATATCAAAACCAGTCCACAGACATACAATTCACAGAACATATTATAATAGAATTCCCCTATCCTAGGGTTCAATCAAACTCAGCCCACACACAAGGCTGCTCTCAGACCACACAAGGTCCATCAGGGCTGAATACAAGTCATCTGTGTCATCCCAGACTCACTACATATATACATATCCCAAGCTTCCCCTCAGCCCCACAACTCAATTGTCATCAGAACGGGCTGAGCTCCACTCAAGCCCTGCTCCACTAGCCTCTCGGCTCAGAACATCATATAATCAAGGCTCTAGCCTATCAGAGAACCATCAACAAGTGACTCTACACAAGTCACACAGGCATATACAGAGCCAAGATTCAAAGTCATCAGAAACAAAAACTGAAAGCTAGTTCTTCATCTATTCATCGCTCTGAACAAGTTTCTCAACAGGACCCTGGGCTAATTCTAGCCCCAGCTCAGTGTGGGTCTCAATATACAGAAAACCCCAAATTCATCAAATCATCAGAGAGACTCGAGTTTCTTACCTTAGTGGAGACTAAAAAGGCTTTAGGATAGCCTCCTCAAGCTCTGGTGTCCGTGCTGTGCCTCGATTCCTCGCCAAACCCAAGTCTCTGAGCTTTTCCTTGAGAATCCAATTCTCACTCACAAGGGGTTTCAAGAGCAAAGAATGAAGGATTTAAAGCTTTCTATGGTTCCTCACCAATCTAAAGGTCATCAGGAAGTGTTTAGGCTAGTATATAGGGTCTAGGAAA
>PYAF01004200.1:44126-63417 GCA_007407185.1 Glycine tomentella
TTAACTTAATAGAATTCACCAAGGAATTGGGTTTTTGAATTAGGTTAAAGGGTTAATTCACTAAGGAATTAGGGATTAACTAACTTAGGAAAGGCTTATTCTCCGAATAATCTTAACAAGATCACATGAGATATATTCTTTGAATACTTAGTTTGACAGATTCACTAAGGGTTTAGGTTTCTCGATCGAATTAAAGGGACAAGTCGCTGGTTATGTTCTAAGATTTACGAATTTAGGAAAGATTTATCATGTGTGTGACTTAAGATAATAAACCAATCAAGTGAAGGAGGTAGGAACAAAGGGGATTGTGCCTGACCACAATTGTTTCTTTCATTGGTAAATTTCTATTCATTTTACTTCATTTATTTAAATTTTGTTTTAATCCAATTCTTCAACACAACACAACAATTCTTCTTTATTATTTCTGTTTTTACTTCCAATCATTTAGAATTAATATTATTGTAAAAATTACCCCCAATCCCTGTGGAGACGATAACTCACTTACCTACTTTATTACTTGTTAACGATCGGTGCACTTGCCATATCAATTCGCATAAATCGCGCAACAGAAGAGTCATGTCTTTAAGTTTCTTATAAATAGCATCTCATGTAAAAAGGCCAAAAGTGTGGCTTGGCAGACAATTATCTAAATACATCAGAAGTATTCTACAAGAGAAATTGTTGTGTGTTTGTGCGAGTGCACCAGTGTGTGTGAGGACCCGTGATACCACAAATTGGTATCAGAGCATTGAGAAAATGGAGAGTGGGCCAAGTAGTAGTCTGCCATTACCCTGCCTTACAAAGGCTAATTAGGAAAACTGGAGTATCCAGATGAAAGCCCTTTTGGGAGCCCATGATAGTTTGGAGGTTGTCCATGGTTGTTTCGAGGAACCAACATCCACAGCAGGATATACGGCAGCGCAGAACAAGACATTGAAGGAGACGAGGTTGAAAGACAAAGGGGCGTTGTACATGTTATTCCGAGCTGTTGATGATTCCGGGTTTGAGAAGATTGCTGGTGCAACGACTTCAAAGGAGGCGTGGGACATGCTTGCAAATGTCTACAAGGGTGCCGATCGAGTCAGACAGGTTCGACTTCAAACTCTCCGTGGAGAGTTGGAAGGAATGAAAATGAAGGAAGGAGAAGGGGTATCCGGTTTCATCACCCGGGTCCAAACTGTGGTAAATCAACTAAACAGAAATTGAGAGGTGTTGTCCGATTCCAGAGTGGTGGAGAAAATTTTGAGGTCTGTCACTGACGACTTTGAGAATGTTGTATGTGCGATTGAGGAGTCAAAGGACCTAGCAACGCTCACCGTTGACGAACTTGCTGGTTCCTTGGAGGCGCATGAACAAAGAAAGAAAAAGAAGAAAGAAGAGTCACTGGAGCAAGCACTCCAGACAAAAGCTTCAATCAAGGACGAAAAGGTACTCTATTCTCAACACTTCTGAGGAAGAGGGCGTGGCTATGGAGGTCGAGGAGATGGTCGCGGTAGTAAAGGCCGCGGTCAAGAAGGAAGGAATAAGGAGCATGCTGAATCAAGTCGGCGGAATTGGCGAGGCCGAGGTCGTGGAAGAGGCCGACATTCAAATTAATCAAATGTAGAATGTTTTAAATGTGGAAAGTATGGACATTACTCGAGAGATTACAACTCGGACAGATGTTACAATTGTGGTCGAGTCGGATATATTGCGAAGGATTGTCGAGATGAAAGATGAAATGAAACTTCAAACCTTATTACAGAAGTAGAAGTAAGATGTAAGGACCCTCAATGCGGTGCGGTTGGCGCCAGCTCCCGCGCGAGCAGCGCCGGGATCTCTCGGCAGAAAATCCTGTTAAGGGTGTGGCGCTGATGGCGCCAGGGCTGGCACGGATGGCGCCAGACCCACTGGAAAATGGCGCCTGGAGCACCATGGCCACGCCTGGAGCGCCAGAGGTTCTGGAGTGTGGCGCCAAGGGCGCCAGATTGGCGATGGAAGCGCCAGTTTTCTGGAGGTTCACGCCAGGAGCGCCATGATTCCCAGCCAGCGCTGGTAGCGCCAGATGTGGCGCTGGGGGACGCCACAGGTTTTGGATGTTGGCGCCAAGAGCGCCAGAGTGGCGCCAGGAGCGCCGCATGTCAGTCAGCGGCAGTATTTTAGGGCCAAAATACCAAATTCTTGGCAATTTCTTCCTCTTTCTTCTTCCCCACGACCTAAACCTCCATGGCAGAGCACCCAAGCTTTAGAAACCTTAGTTTCTTGACCCAAATACCTTCTTTGAAGCACCAAACTTGTAAGAATAATCTAGAGAGCCTTTATCCTTCATCCTCTTTGCTTGAGAACCCCTTTGAGTGAAAATCCCTTTTTAAGGGAATTTCTGAGAACTCGAGTTAGGCGAGGAATTGCGGCGTTTTAAGGACACCCAGGCTCAGGGAAGAGGTCCAATGACTTTCCTCCCCACTTCTGAGGTAAGAAACTCGAGTTTCTCTGGTTAATTTCTGATTTGGGGTTTTTCATGAATAGTGACCCATATGAGTTGGGGCTAGAATTAGCCCAGGGTCCTGTAGAGAAACTTGTTCAGAATGGCTTAGAGATGAAGGAATAGCTTTCAGTTTTGATTTGGTGAACGTGGAATCTTGGCTCTGTGTTAAGCATGTGTGGCTTGTGTAAGGAGTCACTTGTTGGTGTTTGAACATGTAGGAGCCTTGATTGTGATTGTTTGAGCTTGAGAGACTAGTTGAACAGTGCCTTGGTTGAGGTTTAGACCGTTCCATTGATGATTGAATTATGAGGCTGATGTGAGCTTGTGCTCAGGCATGTGATTGCATGTAGTCTGGGATGACTCAGAGGCTTGGTGTTCAGCCTTGGTGGACCTTGTATGGTCTGTGAGAAGCCTAGTGAGGGCTTGACTTGATTGAACCCTAGGATAGGGGAATTCTGTATATGATATGTTCTGTGTTTGAATGCCTATGGATTGATTTTGATATTAGTATATGCCTTGATTGGGACGTGATATTAAGATTGTTGGTGGCGGGAGCCACAGACCAGGGAAAGAACTACAGAGTGATACTTTGCCAGGTGAGTTCTGAGTCCCTGGGAAATGATTTCCCACTTGGTTGCATACCACACTCCGGGGAAGTGGTGGTCATATTCATAATGCATGCATTGATTGACGCATACTTATATTACTATGTGTGCATTTGTGCCTGATTGTGCTATGAACTGTGAAAGGTATTGAGGGTTCTCTGCCATGTATTGAGGGCATTGAGGGTTCTCTGTCAAGGGCATTGAGGGTTCTCTGCCATGTGGAACGACATTGAGGGTTCTCTGCCAGGGCATTGAGGGTTCTTTGCCATGGGTGTGGAGCAGATAACTGCTCATGTGTATAAGGGTCAGAGGGCCAGGCCATTGGGCCAGATTTGATGTGTGTACTTGTCTGATGTTTGTATTGTGAATTGTGGCCCAGGGTGGGGATGATTTCCCAAGGACTCTGAGCTTACTGAGATATGTATCTCATCCCGTGTGGGGATTTATGATTTCAGGTGACTCTTCAGGCAGAAGAGAGCAGTCTTAGGGTAGGAGGCCCGAGTAGAGACATTTTTGCTTGGCTAAGAGCAGTAGATGGAGCTTGAAGGCTCAGTTTTGATCTTGGTTATGTTTTGTACCCTTGATAAGGGTTGTATAGTTCTGTAAACCCTCGGTGAGGGCTGATATGATTTGTATCACCACGGTGTGGTGAAGATACTGATGTATATGGCTATGTACAGAACTATTTATGATATGTTATGAGTATATTCCTGAGTATACTTGTAATGTTTCTGATTATCTGCCTATATGTGTACAGTATGAGTAACTGGATCAGCAGGGGTGTGAAAATGTGTCTTGTGTGTATGTTATATGTGATGTGCTTTTATTCCATACATAATGAATCAAGAAAAGCGATTCTTTGCTTCCGCTGAGTTTTATATTATGTTTATAAACGCTAATCTGATATGATTAATGATAACGCACCGGAGGCCTACGGGGTGTTACATTTAATGGTATCAGAGCAGTTTCTTGATAAGAACATTATGTATGGAACTTGTTTGGGTGCTTGATTGTGGTTGTTTGGCATGAGCATTGCGTGGGGGTACATTAATTGTGGGCCTGATCAAATCACTGTGTGATGATGTACATGTGTAGTGCCATGGTGAGACCTAGAAGCACCAGTGGGGCTACCAATGCCCAGCCTGATCCAGTAGCGGCTGCCCTAGCCGCCATGCAGTAAGAGTTAGCTGCAAACAGACAGACTCAGGACTTGCTAGAGGAGAATGAGGTCTTGATGAAGGCTAACCAGGACTTGCTAGAGGAGGTGAAGAACCTTAGGAGGGATGACATAGTATCCTCCACACCTCCTGCGCGTGAGGGCGAGGCTAGTCGCCAGCAGGCTGGTGGGAGCCACCAGCAAGGGGACTTGATGTCCCAGATAGAGGCTGAGAGTGACGCAGCAGCCAGAGGGAAAATGCTGATTACCTTCCGGAAGCATGACCGTCCAGTGTTTTTAGGGGACTATGATCCAGTGGCTACAGCAAGGTGGCTGCAAGCCTTGGAGAAGATCTATGAGGTGATGGAGTGCCCTGATCACCAGAGGTTGCTGTATGCAACCTAGATGCTCCAGGGTGACGCCCATGAGTGGTGGAAGACCACAGTTCAGCTTCTGAGAGGCCGGGGAGAGATGATTACCTGGCAGTTGTTCGAGGCCTGCTTCCTGGACAGATATTTTCCTAGAGATGCCCGGGAGCAGAAGCAGGCGGAGTTCGATAGTCTCGTCCAGGGGACTATGACGGTGGACGAGTACCTAGCCCAATTTAATGAGCTGGCCCAGTATGCACACTTCAGGAGACCTTTGCCTGAAGCTGAGATTCTAGCAGCTAAGTTCCTGAGGGGACTTAGGGATGACATTCAGCTGCTAGTGGCTGGTCTTGGGTCACGAGATATGGATACCCTGGTGAGACAGAGTCACCAGGTGGAGGGTATCCTGCAGAGACAGAGAGGCAGACAGCCTGCTCCCTCACACAGACAGGAGGGGAGAAGGCCCAGTGGTTTTGGCCCACCCGGGAGGGTAAGGGCAAGATGTTGAGAGTCTCTGCACCCTCTGACAGATTCAAGAGGGGTTCTACCTATCCCGAAGTGTACATCCTGTGGAAAGGAGCATTTGGGAGCATGTTCTACAGGGCAGATCATCTGTTTCAGATGTGGCAAGCCAGGCCACATATCCAGAGAGTGCCCTCAGACAGAGAGACGGGCACAGGCTGCTCTATTGGAGATGACGGCACCCACAGCAGGACGGGTGTACACATCGGATGCCAGAAAGGCAGCTAGAGCTCCAGACTTGATCAGAGGTACAGTTCTGATCGATGAGTGTGATGTGAGAGTGTTATTTGATTCTAGAGCTACACATTCCTTCATTCAAGATGCGGTTGTGGATAGGCTCAGATTGCCTAAGTTCAGTTTTGTTCCTCCGATGGAGGTTATTACTGCATCTAGAGAGAGATGCCAGGTGAGCACGTGCTGCAAGGACGTGCAATTTGTATATGAGGGAAGAGTGTATGTGATTGATCCGTTCTGTCTAGCTATGCCTACCCTTGAGATGATTTTGGGTATGGACTGGATGGCCAAGTATGGCGTGATGCTAGACTGTTGTCAGAAGAGGGTTGTTGTTCCTTCTGACAAGACAGGTTCGAGTTCCTCCTCATTCTTATCAGTCTTGCAAGTTCGCAAGGCGATCATGGAGGGAGCTCAGGGCTATATCTTCTTGGGTGTGACAGAAGATAAGCCAGGTGTTGATTTGTCTCAGATCCCTGTGGTGAGCGAGTTCACGGATGTGTTTCCTGAGGAGATAACTCAGCTACCACCAGAGAGGGAAATAGAGTTTTCCATAGATCTGGTTCCGGGTGTGGGACCAATTTCGGTGGCACCTTATTGTATGGCTCCTTTGGAGTTGAGAGAGCTGAAGGTGCAGTTGGAGGACCTGCTGTCCAAGCAGTTCATCAGACCGAGTGTTTCGCCTTAGGGAGCACCAGTGATCTTTGTGAAGAAGAAGGACGAGAGTGTGAGACTTTGTGTGGACTACAGGCAGTTGAATAAGGTTACTGTGAAGAACAAGTATCCTCTGCCTCGTATTGATGATCTGTTGGATCAGTTGAGGGGAGCCATAGTGTTCTCTAAGATAGACTGAGATCCGGATACCATTAGATTCGGATCAGACCAGCTGACATACCTAAGACAGCCTTCCGGTCTAGGTATGGTCACTTTGAGTATCAGGTCATTCCTTTTGGTCTGACGAATGCCCCAGCAATGTTCATGGACTATATGAACAGGGTATTCAAACACTTCTTGGATCAGTTTGTGGTGGTGTTCATCGATGACATTCTGATCTACTCCAAGATGGAGACAGAGCATGCCGAGCATCTCAAGACAGTCCTTCAGATTTTGAGGGACAAGCAATTGTATGCTAAGCTGGCCAAGTGTGAGTTTTGGCTGACAGAGGTGAAGTTTCTTGGCCATGTGATCTCAGCAGCTGGTGTATCAGTGGATCCCAGCAAGATAGAGGCAGTGATGTCCTGGGAGAGGCCCAAGGACGTGTCTGAGATCAGAAGTTTCCTGGGATTAGTTGGCTACTACAGGAGATTTATTAAGGGATTTTCCTAGTTGGTGGTACCTCTGACTCGACTCACACGGAAAGGGGTTCCATTTGTGTGGACCCATGAGTGCGAGCAGTGCTTCCAAGAGTTGAAGAAGCGGTTGACCACAGCTTCAGTGCTGACTCTTCCTGACCCTGAGGGAGTCTTTGAGGTGTTTTGTGATGCATCCAAGCGGGGACGTGGGTGTGTGTTGATACAGGATAAGAAGGTTGTTGCCTACGCTTCCAGGCAACTGAAACCTCATGAAGAGTCTTATCCTACTCATGACTTGGAGTTAGCAACTGTGGTGTTTGCTCTGAAGATATGGAGGCACTATTTGTATGGTGCCAAGCTAATAGTGTTCAGTGACCAAAAGAGTCTCAGGTACCTCTTTGACCAGAAATAGTTGAATATGAGATAGAGGCGTTGGATGAAGTTCCTGAAGGATTATGATTTTGAGCTGCGATACCATCCGGGCAAGGCCAATGTGGTTGCTGATGCTTTGAGCAGGAAAAATGTGACTGCTACATGTTTGATGATCTTTGATTGCAGATTGATAGAGCAATTCAAAGATATGCACCTGACGGTGATAGAAGGTGCACATGGTCTTGAGTTGAGCAGGACCAAGGTGGATAATGAGCTGATCAGGAGGATCCGAGAAGCTCAGCAGCAGGATGAGGCTGTGAGGGCCATGATTGGCCAACAGGATATTTCTGGGAGGATAACAACTTAGTGATGTTCCGAGATCATGTTGTGGTGCCTAAGGGCGAGTCAAGAGATGTCGTCCTGTCTGAGGCACATAAGGGCCAATTCAGCATTCATCCGGGAGCCACCAAGATGTATCATGATCTGAAGAGAAGTTTTTGGTGGCCAGGGATGAAGAAAGACATAGCCGAGTATGTGGCTAAGTGTTTAGTGTGTCAGAAGGTGAAGATTGAGCATCAGAGACCGTCTGGTCTGCTTCATCCTTTAGAGATCCCTGAGTGGAAATGGGACAGCATTTCCATGGATTTCGTGGTAGGGTTGCCGAAGACTCAGAGTGGGTGTGATTCCATCTGGGTGATTGTGGACAGGCTGACCAAGTCTGCTCATTTCTTACCTGTGAGATCTGACTACACTATGGAGAAGTTGGCCCAATTATATGTGAAGGAGATCGTGAGGTTACATGGGGTTCCTGAGAGCATTATCAGTGACAGAGATCCGAAGTTCACCTCTCGATTTTGGGGTGCACTTCAGGATGCTTTCGGGACCCAGCTGAGACTCAGCACAGCCTACCATCCTCAGACAGATGGTCAGACGAAGAGGACCATCCAGACTCTGGAGGATATGCTGAGAGCTTGTGCCTTGGAGCAAGGTACTAGCTGGGATAGATATCTACCTCTAGTGGAGTTCTCCTATAACAATAGTTTTCATGCCAGCCTGAGCATGGCACCATATGAGGCTCTGTATGGCCGACGTTGTAGAACTCCGGTTTGTTGGACAGAGGTAGGAGAGAGACAGCTCCTTGGACCTGAGATGGTTCAAGAGACCTCTAAGCAGATCAAGATGATCAGAGACAAGTTGATGAAGACTCAGAGTCGACAGAGGAGCTATTATGGTCAGAAACACAGACCTTTGAAATTTGAGGAGGGGGATCATGTGTTTCTGAGGCTATCTCCAGTGATGGGTGTAGGACGAGCTTTGGGTGTAAGGAAGCTGAGTCCTAGGTTCATTGGTCCATATCAGATCCTTCAGAAGGTTGGACCAGTGGCTTATAGGCTAGCTTTGCCTCCCCAATTGTCAGGCTTGCATGATGTGTTCCACATGTCCCAGTTGAGGAAGTATGTGGCTGATCCCTCACACATGATAGAGCCCGACACAGTTCAGATTAGGGAGAATCTGACGAGTCCTACACGACCCATGAGGATTCTGGAAAGAATGGTGAAGCAGATCCGCAGGAAGACGATTCCCATAGTCAAGGTACAATGGGAGGGCAAAACGCCTGAGGAAGCACCTTGGGAACGAGAGCAGGAGCTGCTACAGCTGTATCCCGAGTTGGCTAACAGGTATGTTTCTGAATTTTGCGGACAAAATTCTTAAAAAGGAAGGGTGAATGTAAGGACCCTCAAAGCGGCGCGGTTGGCGCAGATCCCACGCGGGCAGCGCCGGGATCTCTCAGCAAAAAATCCTGTTAAGGGTGTGGCGCTGATGGCGCCAGGGCTTGCGTGGATGGCGCCAGACCCACTGGAAAATGGAGCCATGGCCACGCCTGGAGCACCAGAGGTTCTGGAGTGTGGCGCCAGATTGGCGCTAGAAGCGCCAGTTTTCTGGAGGTTCACTCCAAGGGTGCCAATTTTGGCGCCAGGGGCGCCATGATTCCCAGTCAACGCTGGTAGCGCCAGATGTGGCGCTGGGGGCACCACAGGTTCTGGATGTTGGCGCCAAGAGCGCCAGAGTGGCGCCAGGAGCACCGCATGTCGGTCAGGGGCAGTATTTTAGGGCCAAAATACGAAATTCTTGGCATTTTCTTCCTCTTTCTTCTTCCCCACGACTTGAACCTCCATTGGAGAGCACCCAAGCTTTAGAAACCTTAGTTTCTTGGCCCAAATACCTTCTTTGAAGCACCAAACTTGTAAGAATCATCTAGAGAGCCTTTATCCTTCATCCTCTTTGCTTGAGAACCCCTTTGAGTGAGAATCCCTTTTTAAGGGAATTTCTGAGAACTCGAGTTAGGCGAGGAATTGTGGCGTTTTAAGGACACCCAGGCTTAGGGAAGAGGTCCAGCGACTTTCCTCCCTGCTTCTGAGGTAAGAAACTCGAGTTTCTCTGGTTAATTTCTTATTTGGGGTTTTCCATGAATAGTGACCCATATGAGCTGGGGCTAGAATTAGCCCAGGGTTCTGTAGAGAAACTTGTTCAGAACGGCTTAGAGATGAAGGGATAGCTTTCAGTTTTGATTTGGTGAACATGGAATCTTGGCTTTGTGTTAAGCATGTGTGGCTTGTGTAAGGAGTCACTTGTTGGTGTTTGAACATGCAGGAGCCTTGATTGTGATTGTTTGAGCCTGAGAGACTAGTTGAACGGTGCCTTGGTTGAGGTTTAGACCGTTCCATTGATGATTGAATTATGAGGCTGATGTGAGCTTGTGCTCAGGCATGTGATTGCATGTAGTCTGGGATGACTCAGAGGCTTGGTGTTCAGCCTTGGTGGACCTTGTATGGTCTGTGAGAAGCCTAGTGAGGGCTTGACTTGATTGAACCCTAGGATAGGGGAATTCTGTATATGATATGTTCTGTGTTTGAATGCCTATGGATTGATTTTGATATTAGTATATGCCTTGATTAGGGCGTGATATTGAGATTGTTGGTGGCGGGAGCCATAGACCAGGGAAAGAACTGCAGAGTGATACTTTTCCAGGTGAGTTCTGAGTCCCTGGGAAATGATTTCCCACTTGGTTGCATACCACACTCCGGGGAAGTGGTGGTCATATTCATAATCCATGCATTGATTGACACATACTTATATTACTATGTGTGCATTTGTGCCTGGTTGTGCTATGAACTGTGAAAGGTATTAAGGGTTCTCTGCCATGTATTGAGGGCATTGAGGGTTCTCTGTCAAGGGCATTGAGGGTTCTCTACCATGTGGAACGACATTGAGGGTTCTCTGCCAGGGCATTGAGGGTTCTCTGCCATGGGTGTGGAGCAGATAACAGCTCATGTGTATGAGGGTCAGAGGGCCAGGCCATTGGGCCAGATTTGATGTGTGTGCTTGTCTGATGTTTGTATTGTGAATTGTGGCCCAGGGTGGGGATGATTTCCCAAGGACCCTGAGCTTACTGAGATATGTATCTCACCCCGTGTGGGGATTTATGATTTCAGGTGACTCTTCAGGCAGAAGAGAGCAGTCTTAGGGCAGGAGGCCCGAGTAGAGACATTTCTGCTTGGCTGAGAGCAGTAGATGAAGCTTGAAGGCTCAATTTTGATCTTGGTTATGTTTTGTACCCTTGATAAGGGTTGTATAGTTCTGTAAACCCTCGGTGAGGGCTGATATGATTTGTATCACCCCGGTGTGGTGAAGATACTGATGTATATGGCTATGTACAGAACTATTTATGATATGTTATGAGTATATTCCTGAGTATACTTGTAATGTTTCTGATTATCTGCCTATATGTGTACAGTATGAGTAACTGGATCAGCAGGGGTGTGAAAATGTGTCTTGTGTGTATGTTATATGTGATGTGCTTTTATTCCATACATATTGAATCAAGAAAAGCGATTCTTTGCTTCCGCTGAGTTTTATATTATATTTATAAACGCTAATCTGATATGATTAATGATAACGCACCGGAGGCCTACGGGGTGTTACATAAGAGATGGAGGAATTCTGATGATGACTAGAAGTGAAGTCAACCAGGGATCCGAGATGGAATGGTATCTAGACACTAGTGCAAGCAATCATATATGTGAGCATAAGCATTTGATCAGTAATCTGAGACAAATAGAAGTCGGACATGTTTCGTTTGGAGATGCTTCAAAGGTTGATGTCAAAGGCCGAGGTACGATTTGTTTCTTGCAGAAAGATGGACGAATTGGGCGCATCCGAGATGTGTGGCTTGGCAGACAATTATCTAAATACATCATAAGTATTCTACAAGGGAAATTGTTGTGTGTTTGTGCGAGTGCACCAGTGTGTGTGAGGACCTGTGATACCACAAATTGGTATCAGAGCATTGAGAAAATGGAGAGTGGGCCAAGTAGTAGTCTGCCATTACCCTGCCTTACAAAAGCTAATTATGAAAACTAGAGTATCCAGATGAAAACCCTTTTGGGAGCCCATGATAGTTGGAGGTTGTCCATGGTGGTTTCGAGGAACCAACATCCACAGCAGGATATACGGCAGCGCAGAACAAGACATTGAAGGAGACGAGGTTGAAAGACAAAGGGGCGTTGTACATGTTATTCCCGACACCAAGAAAGTAATAATAAGCCGAGATGTGAAATTTAATGAAGAAGATGAATGGAACTGGAGCACTTCATTCGAGGTCACTTTAGATCCTGGACAGACGCTTACTCAACAAGAAGAAAAGGAAGGCAGATCACCAAGTTGGATCTGTTACAGATTTTACCACGACAAGCGTATCGTTCTATCGCTGTAAGTTTCAAATTTATAAAAGTTCATATCCACAGGGATTTGAGTTTACGTCGGTTGATTTAAATTGTTAACAGTTTAGTAGTTATATACAGATGATAAAGAGCGAAGATTCATTTGTTGTTTTTGTTGCATAAAACAAAGATAACGGAAAACAAATAACGATTACAGGAAATAAATAAACAGATACAAGTCAAGTAAGTGTAGGATTGGATTTCGTCTTGCCTATCCCTTTTAATTGATTTTACCTACGCATGTTCTATTCTTATTGCCGGACATGTCTAAGTAACCCTAATTCGATTCCTCGCAATTATGGTCCTAAGGATATTTTACTAAATATCGATCCCTCGCATATTTAATTAAATACCCAAGCATTAAGAATCTTAATCACGTGTTTAATGCGATCGAAACATTAAGCCCTATTCCTAGCAACGTAACGTAACGAGTGATTAAATTCAGTTCAAACCCTAAATTTACTTTCCAGTCGCCTTTCGGGTTAATTTCATGAAACTAACGGTTAATTAGAATCAAGCATTTAATCGTAGAATAAAATCACCAACAAGAAATAGAACAATGCATAAATAATTAAAAGAGCATAGGGATAAGAAGAGTACGTCCAATCCTTAGGGAAGTTTAAGCGAACATGGGTAGAACCTCCTTAAGGGAATCATCGACTAAGCTCGTCATCGACCCTCTCTTTGGCATAATTTCCTTACACAATTCACTCTACCTCACTTCCCTAGGTTCTACACTCACTTAGGAACTTAAATAAGCAAGAAACAAGAACAAGCAGTTAAGTGGGAGAGAAATGGAGTGAAGAATGATGCTCTGCTCTTTAAAATTCGTCCATATTTATATGGAGGGGCCTCCTACTTGCTCTGGTCACCCAGGCGACCAAATCCTTCACAAAACAGGCGCCTGGGCGAGCTAAAGGCTGCTTTCTTGGAACTTGCACTCGCCCAGGCGAGTGAAATAGGCATAATCTGGCCGCCTGGGCGAGTTAAAAACTTAACTCTGAAGGATTCTTTGGGCCTTGGTGCTTGTTGGGCTTGGTTTGCTGTTTGAGGCTTCTTCCTTTGCTTAGTTCACTCCATGCTCCTAATTTCGCAAGCTTGGTTCTTCCGTAACCTTCAGACCTAGCAAAAATTGAACCCATTAATTGGACGAAATCTTTTCGAAACATGAAAGCATGACTTACCTTTACATAATCATCATTTGACTAGGTTTCTAGGGTTATCTTGTGACTAAATCAATTAAAATAACGGATAAGTGCCATATTTGAATCCTATTTTTACCAAAATGTGGCACTTATCAGGATCCCGGCAAGAAATTCTGAAGAAATAACATTTGAAGAGGCAATCCGAGATGTCTATTACGTGCCCAATCTAAAAGGTAATATTCTTAGTATGGAAGAAAGGATTCAAAATTCCAGAAAAGGGAGGATAGGATTCTCGTTTGTGTCTCCAGCATTAGGCTGTTGAGAGAGTGTCTCCGAGAGGTTGAGAGCAACCCTTGTTGAGAGCGTTTCCACCATTGTTGTTGGTGAGGTTGAGTGTCTCCGGCTGAAGGCCGTTGAGAGTGATTGTAACCATTATTATTGAGAATAGTGGATTGTTCTGGACTAGGTCCCGTGGGTTTTCCTTTTGATGGTTTTCTCCCACGTAAAGCTATTGTTGGTTGAGCCTGATAACTCCCTAGTGTTTGTGATTGGTTGAGGTGTTGATCCCAACAGAGAAGGGGATTGTGTGTTTAATCCCATCAAAGGAAGACAATCCAACTGAGATCCGTGTAGATAACAAGTCATCAATCGAGTTAGCAAAGAACCCGGTCAATCACGAAAAGGAGCAAGCATATTGATGTCAGATTCCACTTCATCCGAGATCAAGTAAAAGGAAAGAAGGTGGAGTTATTTCATGTGGCAAGCCGAGATCAAGTCGGAGATGTTTTCACAAAGCCATTACCGACATTACTACTGGAAAATTGTAAGAAGATGTTGGGGATGAAAGACGGAAGAAATATTTAAAGTTTATAGGGGGATTTTGTTGGATTAAACTTTAATAATAATAGATTAGAAATGTGAAGAGTCATATCCCTAGGAGAAGAAGTTACTCATGTGAACAGTCATGTCTTTAGGAGAAGAAGTTACTCATGTGAAGAGTCATGTCTGTAAGAGAAGAAGTTACTCATGTGAATAGTCACGTCTTTAGGAGAAGAAGTTACTCATGTGAAGAGTCATGTCTTTAAGTTTCTTATAAATAGCATCTCATGTAAAAAGGCCAAAAGTGTGGCTTGACAGACAATTATCTAAATACATCAGAAGTATTCTACAAGAGAAATTGTTGTGTGTTTGAGTGCACCAGTGTGTGTGAGGACCTGTGATACCACACATAATTTACCAACTGGGTTCATGACCGTCACAATGGGACAACATCTGGGCAAGATTATTGTAGAATTTATGGAGTATGATGCCAAAAATAACTCGTGTCTCTAGAAGGCCTAATGCAAATTCGTGTGATGGTTGCTGTGCATCAACCATTACGTAAGTCGAAGAAGGTGAAGAAAGCATATTGAGAATGGAGGACTACATATGAAAGGCTGGGGGAGTTTTGCTATTTGTGTGAAAAAATGGGACACGTTGATCATTTCTGTGATCGATTGTTCTTAATAGATAAGGATGATGGACACAGAGAATGAGGGTCAGAATTGAAGGCAGAGGTTAGGCGTGGTGGAGATACAGGAGGAAGATATGCCATTAATGGTAGGCGAGAATAGTAGAATAGTTACCAATTCAGAAAAATCTGGGGTGACCAATAATGAGATCAATGCAACTATGCCAAATCTGGTAAAGGAGGATCTTGTGTCAAATAGTAAGAATGACCTGATGAAATTATTCGAAAATATCAGCCACTATTATTCAAAGAAGAAACCGGGGTGGAAAATATGGCATCAAATGACAGAACCCTAGAGAACCTAAATGCAAACAAAAAACATTGATGTAATGGTGGTGGGGGAAGAGAATATAGATTGTGATAAGGGGGAGGGTGAAGTTAGAGATGTAAGAAAAACTAAATAATCTAATCATATGTATACACAATCAATATAAGCAATTAGATTAAGTGCGGAAAAAATTAAGATCATAAATACCTCCCGCCATTGCTATTCTTGTTTGCTCCGAAGATGATTTGCAGTTATCTGTAATCCAAGTAATCTGTAAACAGTTTGAGTCTCCAAACTAATTTGTCTTTTGCCTTAAGGATCTTCTATGCTTTCACTATCACTCACTGATGGTGTATTGAGATTTTCAGATAGCAAGTACATGGACCTTGGCCATGGTGCACATCTTCTTTTATAATCTCTTCCCATCAAAGAGATTGTTTTTGATATGCATAAAGCGTGGCTTAGTTGCTAAAAAGATAAGGGATAAAATTAACTGCTAAGATTAGCAACAACTTAATCCTAAGAAGATAAGGTGAGTGGACCACCTTATGTGGTTTTGATTTAGTCAATCAAAATAAACCAACATTCTCCCACTTGGTCCACATATCTTATTATACACTTTAGTGAGAAACAAAATACATGAATCATGGCGATAGTTCCTCTAATATATACGCGAGTAGTACCTTCCATGTATTACATTGCATTATATTTCTCAAGCCCATACAACTTAATGAATAAACCCAATGTTTATTCTAGGTCCAAACTTAATTGATGTTTCTCAGAATAAATAACTATAGATACGCATAAACTGAATGAAAAACATCACAATAGAGTTTCTTAATATCATTCTTATAATGAAAATCACATATGGGAACCAAGTACCATCCTTTCCACATGATCCTTAAATTTGAATGGTGGCATGCCCTTAGTTAAAGGATCGACAATCATTAATTCAGTGCTAATGTTCTTAATAACCACTGTATCATCTTTAGCACATTCTCTTATGGCTAGATACTTAATGTCGATGTCTTTGCTTCAACTACAACTTTTGTTATTCTTAGCCATAAAACAACATCTGAATTATCATAGTATATCTTCAATGACTTAGAAATGGAATCCATAACTCTAAGCCAAAAAATGAAACTACTTATTCATACACAATGTAAGGTAGCCTCAAAAAACAATAAACGAACTCAGCCTCTATAGTGGAAGTAGCAGTCAATTAAGGTCTGCCTGATACTTCTCCAAGACACAGCTCCACTGGCTAGCATAAAAATATATCCCAGAGTCGATTTTCTCGAATCAACGCAGCCAGTGTAGTCTTAATCTGAGTAGTCAATCACTTCTAAATTGTCAGTCCATTTGTGCATAAGCATATAAAATCCTTAGTTTCCTAAAGGTATCTTATCACTTTCATTGCAACTTTCCAGTGGTCTAAACCTGGGTTACTTTGATATCTCCTTAACACTCCAACCACAAAAGCAATATCAGATCTTGTGTAGACCTGAGCATACATAAGGCTTCGAACAGCTGAAGCATAAGGAATGTTCTTCATTTGTTCCCGCTCAAGATCATTTTTCGGGCATTGGCTTAAATTAAACCTGTCACCCTTCATAATGGGAGCTACACTTGTTGAACAATTACTCATTCTAAATCTTTCCAAAAAATTGTTAATATAGGTCTCTTGAGACAAACAATGCACACCTTTTACTCTATCTCTTGATGCCAATAACATAAGAGGCATCACCCATATCCTTTATATCAAAGTTCTTAGAGAGAAATTGTTTCACCTTATATAGCAAACCCTTGTCATTGGTTGCAAGTAAAATATCATCTACATATACAATAAGGAAACAAATTTTGCTCCCACTAACCTTCTGGTATATACAATGATTCATAACATTTTCTATGAAACCAAATGAAGAAATAGTGTCATGAAATTTTAAGTACCACTGATGGGAGGCTTGTTTCATATATAGATTTCTTAAGTTTGCATGCCAATTGCTCACCCTTAGTAGAGGAGAATCCTTCAGGTTGTTTCATATAATCTCTTCCTCTATGTCTCCGTTGACAAAACCCATTTCACATTCATTTGTTACAACTCTAAGTCAAAATGTGCAACTAGTGCCAGAATGATGCGAAGAGAATCTTACTTAGATACATAAGAGAATGTTTCCTTGTAGTTGATTCCTTCCTTTTTGATTAAATCCCTTGGCTACGAGTTTTGCTTTATATCTCTTAATGTTGCCTAAATGAGTCTTTCTTAGAAAGACTCATTTACATCCAATGGCTTTCGCACCATCAAGCAACTGAACAAGATCTCAGACTCCATTCGATGCCATAGAATTCATCTCATCTTTCATAACATTATACCAAAAGTTTGATTTTTTAGAACTCATGGCTTGTGAAAACATTTCAGGATCATTTTCAGCTCCAATAGAATAGTCAGATTCCTGTAGATACACAACAAAGTCACTCGGTATCGCTGATTTCTTTATTCTGGTAGACCTCCCTAATGTTGTTTCATTATCTTCTTGAGGAACTTGTTGTTCAATTGGTTGATCAACAATTTCTTCTTGCTCCTCATGAACAACTTGTCGCAAACTCGATTTCCAACTCTTAAATTACTCAAATGGTGTCTTTGGGACAGCCTTAGTTGGAACTTGGTTCATTATGTACACTATCGTCTTAAGTGCTTTAGTCCACAATGACTTAGGAAGCTTGGAATTACTAAGCATACTTCGCACCATGTCCATTAAGTTTCAGTTTCTTCCTTTTTGCCACACCTTTCTGATCTGGAGAACCAAGCATAGTGTACTGTGCAACAATCCCATGCTCTTGAAGAAACTTCACAAATAAACCAGGTGTTTGTCCATTCTTCATGTATCTACCATAGTAATCAACACCTCTATCAGATTTCCCAAACTTAATTTACTTTTCACATTGTTTCTCCACTTCGGCCTTAAAAACTTTAAAGGCATCTAAAGCTTCATCTTTAGAACGAAGTAAGTAAAGATACATATATCGTGAATAATCGTCTATAAAGGTAATAAATTATTTTGGACTACTTGCGTCCATGTCTGGACAACAAATATATGTATGTATGATTTCTAATAGATTTGAGATCCTCTTTGCAATCTTCTTAGACTTGTTAGTTTGCTTATCCTTAATGCAATCTATACAAATATTAAAATCAACAAAATCCAAAGCACTAAGTACCCCTTCATTTACCAATCTCTTAATTCTCTCGATAGAGATATGTCATAATCTTAGGTGCCATAACATTGAGGAATCCTTATTCATAACACATCGATTCATGCCAACATTAACATGCATAACATCATAAGTGGTATCATTTTGCAAATTAATATAGAAAAGACCATATTACAAATCAATCCACCATGTGTTATGATTAATCATATTAGATTCATAACAAACTAAATAGGTAGGCATACCTTTCTTTTCCAAACCATAGATTGACTTAGGACAATCTTTCTTCATGTGCCCCTTCCTTTTATAGAAGAAACACCTGGATTATTTCTTAATTCCAGCTTGAGGTGGTATTTTACCACTTCCGTTGTTCTTATGGCCTTTCTTATTATCCTTCCTTTTAGTCATCATAAGAGAACTCTCTCCTTTTTCCAACTGCAACCTCCCCTCTTCCTGAACACACATGGTCATGAGTTCATTAATAGACCATTTATCTTTATGTGTGTTGTCAGATATTTTAAAGGGACCATATGGTGCTGGGAGAGTATTCAGAATAAAATGCACCAGAAAAGAGTCAGACATGTCCACCTCTAGAGTTTTTAGTTGAGCTGCAATGTCCCTCATATGCATGATGTGCTCACACACACCCCTCAGAGTATTGAGCTTCATGGAAGAAAATTTCATTATTAAGGTATTTGTCAATGCCTTTCCTGAAGTTTCAAATTGTTCATCAATGTACTTCAGGAGCACTTTCACATTGTCATATTGTTTAACTGAGCCCTTAATATCAGCCTATATTTTAGTCTTAATGAACATCACACAGAGTCAGTTGGATCTTTCCAATACTCATACAGATCCATCTCTTTTGGTTCACCGTTCTTTATAACTGCTGGTGGCTCAACTTTCAAGATAGCATAATCAACGTTCATATACCCTAATGTCAGCAAAATCTTTTCCTTCCAGATAGAAAAAATAATCTCCTCTCAATTTCGGGACAACAATTGTATTAATAGGTTATATAGTTGCAAAATAATTCAACATATATGCTTATCATTAAAAATTGAGACAAAAATAATGTATCATGCTTTACCAATGTAAGTCATGTTTATAAAATTATGAATTTAGTGACATAAAATTTGTTTGTGGGCTAAAATTTTGATTCAATTAAATTCACATAAACATTATAATAAAACTATCAAGTTATATTTCTTGATCTCTGTGGACAAATCAAAAAAATATATAATTTAATATTTTATCCTAATTAATCATACAAAAATATAATAGAAATTCTTGTGGGATAATATCTACTATATTATATTATGATTAATTACAATTAATATTATTTACCTTATGTGATCTAGAGGCTC
>PYAF01004202.1:12465-35777 GCA_007407185.1 Glycine tomentella
TATTATATATGTAAAACTATTAAGTTCTTATATTTTAAAATGTAAATGAATTAAAATTTTAAAAATAAACCTAAATCATAATTTTTTATTATATTTAAAAAAATAGTTATAGTTTAAAGTTATTACATAAGTAAAAATTATTCAACTATTATCTTTTATTACATTTTTAAAATTTTAGTAAAATAAAAATTACTATAATATCAAAATCATTTATGAATAAAAATTATTACATTATAATTTGTATTACATTTAGAAAAAATAAAGTTATTATATTTGTAATTAAAAATTGTCACTATCTTAAATTATGATTTTCTTATTAAATTATAACTTTTTATCATACTTTTTAAAATTAAAAGAATATTTTCAATTATAAACTGCCGTTAATGCGTTATTCAATTAGTTATTTTTTTAATGGCAGTTCAAAATTGTCGAAATTTGTGAAGCTAATGACATTTTTTTCAATTGGACGAAAAAAAGATAACATTACATCAATTGTGAAAATTAAGGTGTTAAATTAAGCTTTTTAATAATAACGAAATTTAATTGACCTAAGTAAACATATAAAGGATGCAAAAGAATAATTAAACCTATTATTTTTTACATTATGTAAATTCATTCAAGTTTGTAAATCAAGCTGTCTACAAGTCAAATCTCCAAAAGCTGCGTGAATTTACATAGATTGCATGTTGGACAAGACTTGTGCTCTCAATATTCAGCTAAAGACTTTGGGCACGATACTTGATTATGATATTGTTACAGATATTTGGTATTTGGCCAAAGGCCAGAGAGTCCAATATCGTTAGTATCACATTATTAATGGCAAGATTGGGGGAGATTGAGTCCTAAATAATTATCAGAATCAAGAAAGATATTGAGGATTATTTCTACATTAAATATCCAGAGTATTTGTTCATCTTTTGGAAGATCATGATCAAGAATTGGCATAGTTTCCTTATTTCTCCGCAGGTGAGTAAGCATAAATAGTAATTCTTACCAAAGGTGCAAGGTACACACATATTCTGACTCTCTCTTTTCCATTCTCACAGTGCACACACCCCACGTCCAATTGTGGCTCGTTTGTGCTGTGATCTTCTTCCTGGAGTTGTTTCAATCTTCATAAACACCTTCAGAGAAAGAGAGCTTGATCATACATCAATTTCTGGCATTGTTGCTGGACATCTGTTTTTAAGGAACAGAACATTGGCGCTGTCTGTGGGGACGATAAATTTCGACTCCCACCATGGTAAACACGAGAAGACACCAGCATGAAGACCCACCCGTGCGTAGGAGGTCGCTCTCCGTTCGGGTGGAAGATGCACTTTCGAACACTGCGTCATCTCGGGCGCAGAACAACCCGCTCCCTTTGCCGGCAGTATCAGGGAATCCACTTCCCGCGCCGACCGAGGTGGAGCATGAGTCGATGCAACGCCTCACCAACAACGCGCTGCAGCCCATTTTGACTCGGATCAAACAACTCGAGCGTCGGCACGCTCTTCAGCGACAGGAAGACATGAACATTGTTATTGCACAACTAGATGACCGTTGTGCGAGATGGAGACATGAGGTGGAACAGCTCCTCGACCGCATGGAGATCCCGGCACATGACGTAGAGGCCGGGGTACCGGAGTAGAACCTCACCTTGAACAGGAGAAACATCTCGTCAGCCAGAACCCGTCCCGGAGCAGCAGAATGCGCCCTTCAGGGCCGAGATATCCCGCCAAGCCGTCGTCAGGAGCATCCCGGCCAGCCAAGGCGGAGGAAGGGCCGAGGTATATAGAAGGAAGTATCGGCGTGGACAGCATAACGATAGCCCGTTTGTGGATGAGATCGTTAATGCTTGTTTCATTGAGGATTTCGATGGGTCTTTCCTGTCCAAATATGATGGTAGTCAAGATCCGCAGGTACACATTGATGAGTTTGACATGCAGATGTGCGTACGGGGGATTGATGAGCCAATAATCTCCCGAATCTTTGTTACCACTCTGTCCGATGCTGCTCAGACATGGTTTCACACACTCCCACCCCGGTCAATCCGTAACTTTGAGGACTTCAGCCAGAGGTTTTTGCTCAACTTTGGGATGAGCAAGAAGCAGCCGAAGTCCGAGTTTGTCTTGGGGAAGATCCGCCAACATCCGGGGGAGACACTACAGAGCTACTTGGACCGATTTAAGGAGGTCGCCTTGCAAGTGCAGGGCCTGGAGGAGAAGGTGCACGTCCACTTGTTGTCAGCTGGACTCAGTGGATCGTCTCGGCTGGCGAAATCTATCTACAAGGACCCGGTTAAAACCTTGCTGGAATTCAGGATTCGATCAAAGAAGTATCTGGAGCTAGAACAGATGGAGATTGCCAATACTGCTCCCAAAAGGAAGGGTTCACCACCGAAACATCGCCCACACCCCGGGAATGTTCCCCCCAATAGGAACCCGGATATCGGTCATAGGCCAGGACGATATGAAACCAAGTATGACAAATATACCCCTCTGAACACTTCCCGAGCACAAGTGTGGAGGGAGGTGGCTTTGACCGAGATGAAAAAAGTAGATCGACCTCGGCCTGTGTTCAAGAAAGTCGGCTCGTTTTTGCGAATTTCACAATGGTCCAGGACACACCACTAATCAATGCTGGGACTTGCGGGATGCTATAGAGAAATTCATCCGGGAAGGCAAGTTAAGGTGGTACGTGATTAAAACCCAGGGGCAGCAAGGAAAACGCAAAGGCAACCCAATGAAGATCAGAAGGGCCGAGATGAGAAAAGAAAAAAGACAGATGATGAGGAGTTCCCAGAACCAGAGTTTGAATGCAATGTCATTACTGGCACTATGGGGGGAGGGGGCGACACGGCCAATCAACGCCGCAAATACCTCAGGGAAGTCCTGACAATGAGGGAGCAGCCCAAGTTTAAGGCCACCAGTGATAAGACTGAGCCCCCTTGCTCTATTTCACTAAAGAAGATCTGACTGATGTGATACCTGGACATGAGGATGGCCTGGTCGTAATCGGGACTATAGCCAACTGCCGAGTCAAAAAGATATTTGTTGATAATGGCAGTTCTGTCGACATCATATCCTGGACGGCATTCAAAAAGATGAACCTTGATGAAGAAGATCTGAAGCCGTGTCAAACGGTCTTATCAGACTTCAATGGCGAGAATACCGCACTCAGAGGCTCCATTGAGTTGCGGCTTACATTGGGGACAAAAGAAGGCTTCAAATCAGAAAGAGTGAAGTTCTTGTGGGGGAATTTCCTTCCCCGTATAATGCGATTCTCGGAAGACCCACACTCCATAAGTGGGATATTTTGATGTCCACCAAGCACCAGAAGATGAAGCTGATAGGAAGCAATGGCAAGGTGATCACTATCTGCGGAGATCAGAGGGAGTCCCGCCAGTGTTATTTCAATACTGTGAGGGAAAGTGGAGCCGGCCCTTCCTCAGTTCAGCTTTGCCAAGAAGGCCGAGAAGAATCCAAGAGAACGGATAGAAAGCAGGTGGAGCCTATAAACTTGGTGGAACTCGACGTACGAGAAAAGGTGGAAGAATGGAGGCCCGAAACAGCAGACGAGCTCATGGACATTCAGATCGGCCTAGAAGCTACCCAAGTCACCAAGATTGGGATGATAGTTGACCCAGTTGCACGGGCAGAATTGGCAAAGTGTCTCAGTGCCAACCGAGATGTTTTTGCCTGGACGACTTCAGAAATTCCCGGGATAGATCCCGCCTTCTGTTGCCACAAATTGTCCATGCACCCCGGCGCAAAACTAGTGGCTCAAAAGAAGAGAAATCTCGGCCCTAAGCGAAAGCAAGCATTGGAGAAGCATATCCAGGAACTGTTGGAGGCTGGATTTATACAAGAAATCCAATACACCACATGGTTGTCCAATGTGGTGATGGTCAAAAAGCTCAATGGCAAATGGCGGGTATGTGTTGATTATACTGACGTTAATGAAGTTTGGCCCAAAGACTCCTATCCAATGTCGAGCATAGATCAACTGGTGGGCAATTCTTCCAGGTTCAAGCTGTTGTCTTTTATGGACGCATACTCCAAGTACAATCAGATCCCAATGTATCCGGGAGATCGGGAGAAGACAGCCTTCAGAGGAGGGGAAGCGAACCATTATTATAATGTGATGCCTTTTGGCTTGAAGAATGCTGGGGCCACCTACCAGTGCATGATGAATAAGGTCTTTGCCCAACAGCTCGGTCGGAACATAGAGGTGTACATAGACGACATGATTGTTAAAACAGATTCAAGTGGGGATCATATCCGAGATCTGGAGGAGACTTTCCGCAAGTTGAGAGAAAATAACATCCGGCTGAACCCGCTCAAATGTGCCTTTGGAGTGACGGCGGGGAAATTCCTGGGTTTTATGCTGACCCATAGGGGTATTGAAGTTAATCCGGACAAGTGTGCAGTAGTCCTGAACATGAAGTTTCTGACAACTAAAAAGGAGGTACAGCAGCTGACTGGTAGGCTGGCGGCATTGACGAGATTTCTCCCCAAATCAGCAGAAAAGGCCCTCCCATTCTTCACGCTGCTAAAAAAGGAAGCCTGCGTTGGTTGGAGCCCGGAATATGAGGCCGCCTTTCAGGAGATCAAGAAGCTTTCCTCACCGCCGGTGTTGTCCAAACCAGAACCCGGTGAGACACTGATACTGTACTTGTCAGTGGGCGAGGAGGTGGTGAGTACCATGTTGGTTAGGGAGACCGGCAAGACTCAGTTGCCCATGTATTTCATAAGTCAAGCCTTGAAGTGCTCGGAGTTAAGGTATCAAAAGTTGGAGAAGGTGGCTTTCGCACTTTTAGTGGTGGCTAAAAGACTACGTCCATATTTCCAGGGCCACACTATCGTAGTACGTACTAACCAGCCAATTCGACAGGTTCTTCACAAACCGGACTTGGCAGGAAGAATGATGAATTAGGCAATAAAGTTGTTCGAGTTTGACTTGAAATATGAGGCCCGATATGCAATCAAGTCTCAGGCTTTGGCCGACTTCTTGGTTGAGCTCACCCCGTCAACCTCGGCCAGTGAGGAAGTTTGGACCCTCTTCGTGGACGGATCGTCTAATACAAAGGGGAGCGGAGCAGGAATTATAGTAGAGAGCCCACAGGGAGTATCAGTTGGACTGGCCTCGGCCAGAGAGCAAAGAGCCTAGAAGGTGAAAGTTTTCACAGATTCCCAATTTGTCGCGGCCCAAATTGAAGGTAGATACCAGGCCAAGGGTCCCTTGTTGATCAAGTACTTGGCCATGGTCAGGGAGATTATTGCCGAGTTTGATGAAGTCATCATCTCCCATATTCCCCGAGAAGAAAACATGAGGGCCAATATATTGTCTAAGCTAGCGAGCACCAAGGGCGTGGGCAACCATAGAACGGTCGTCCAACAGGAGCTGGCTTATCCCACTTGTATCATGATGATATCGGCAGGGTCCGACTGGAGACAGCCTATAATCAGATACCTAGAGCAGGGAATAATCCCAGACGACGAGGCTGAGGCCAAGAAGCTTATCCGAGATGTCGTTCTATATACCACTCTAGAGGGTGAGCTGTACCGCAAAGGTCCACACACCCCCATATTACTTTATGTTGGGCCTGACCGAGCAGAATATATATTGGCCGAGATATATGATGGCATCAATGGCCAACATATGGGGACGAAGGCATTGGCAGTGAAGGCTATTCGGGCCGGATACTTTTGGCCGACTATGAAGGCGGATGCCCAGGATCATGTGAAGAAATGCGAGAGTTGTCAGAAGCACGCTAAGGTAATATGGTCCCCTCCCCCCGGTCCGAGTTGACAATTATCACCTCTCCCTAGCCTTTCTACAAATGGGGGATGGACCTATTGGGTCCATTCAAGGCGGCAGAGGGGCAGCTGAAATGGCTCATTGTAGCTGTTGATTATTTCACTAAGTGGATAGAAGCAGAGCCGTTAGCCACCATCACCTCAGCCCGAGTCCAGAAGTTTTTTGAAAGGAACATCATTCCAGATTCGGGATCCCGGCCGAAATCGTCACAGATAACGGAACTCAGTTCACCGATAAGAAGTTCAGAGAGATGATGGCCAGCTTCCATGTTAAGCACCATTTCTCTTCCGTGGAGCATCCACAGTCTAATGGCCAGGCCGAGGCTGCCAATAAAGTTATCTTGGAAGGACTCAGAAAGAGAATGCACGATGCCAGAGGCAGTTGGGTAGAACAGTTGTACTATGTCTTGTGGGCGCATAGGACCACGGCTCAATCATCCACTCAGGAAACCCCGTTCAGAATGACTTATGGGTGTGAGGCCATGATTCCGGTCGAGATCGGACAGCCTTCTTAGAGGAGAATAATGATGCTCAAAGGAGGAGAGGAAGCTAAAAGTAAGGCCTTGATCAGCGAGCTGGAGTTGATAGATGAAACCCGAGCTCAAGCACATATCCGAGATGTGGCCGCAAAGCAGTTGGTGGCTAGAAGATTCAACAGGAAGATCAGACTGAGATCCTTCGAAAAAGGTGATTTGGTCTTGAGGAGGGCCGACATTGGCAATAAGAATGCTCAGGATGGAAAGCTGGCGGCCAACTGGGAAGGGCCATACCGAGTTGCTCAAAATCTCGGCCAGGGGGCATACATGTTAGAAACATTGGATAAGAAGGCAATCAAGCGTACATGGAACGTCGACAAATTGAAGACATATTATAGTTGATTATGAGATGTTTTTATCTATGTGTTTTTCGTTAATTGAGAAGAGTGGCGGCCAACGATTTTGGCACCCCCACTTCATGTAATCTCTTTCATCGGAATCATAGAGACGAATAAAGTTGATATTTATGAATAAACAAGTCATGAATTGACAGTTTCCTTTGAAAGATATATTTCGATATTTATAAGTCATACATTGACTAAGGCTTTTTAAGCAATATTTATATACCATTCCATGCGGATCCAAGGTGTTTCCAAACCCTGATCAGGTTGGCACGGTCCAAAGTGGCCGTGATACACCAACGATAACTTGGGATGAAGAACAAGAACCGAGAAACATCGTGTAAGTCGGTCGATATTATACTTGGCCGTTGAAGCCAAATGAATATTCAAATGCGCATACTTAAAAGTTCTAACGAAGAACAATAATATGGGAAATAACTATATTTTCCAAAATATAAAGATTGTTTGAAACAAAGAAATTGTTCAAATAAAAATAAACAAAAGATAAGTATAAAATAAAACCGGCATCCCGGCCCTTCAAGCACCGCCTGCTGGAGCCGAGGTCTCTTCAGCCCCGGCCTCGGGTAAATCTTCAGCCTCAACGACGGAATCATCTTGATCGAAATAAGGAACGACTGCACCATCACGAACAAAAGATTGAAAGTGCAGCCCTTCTCTGTTCAGAGTGATCCCGGCATTAAGACATCGGACCTGAGCGAGGGCGTTGTCGAAAGAATCCTCAGCCGCAGACGATAAGGCCTCCCGCAGCTTGGCAGCCTCCTTCTCGGCCTCCACTTAGCATCCTCGGCCTCAGCCTGGGCCCCCTCAAACATGGTTTTCACCTCATTTAAGTTATGAGTCATGAGGGCAGCTTTGGCGAGGGCCTGCTGAGTCTCGAAGTGGGCCACTTGAAGATCTCGTTTGAACTCAGCTTGGGCAAGCCGCAAGTCTTCCGCAACTTGCTGAGTCTCAGCTCGAGCGGCAACCAAGCCCTCCTCGGCTTTCTGAATCTTGGCGTTGGCAACAACAAGCTCCTCTTTGTTCCTGTTACACCTGTCTTTTTCAACAACTAGACAGTCGACAAGAGAAGCCGTTTGATAAGCATGCAGCTGCATTTGCTGGAGCAGCTGAACATCATCTTCAGAAAGCCGAGTTGAGTCGGCAAAGCGTTTGGGAACCCGGACGAAGGGGAAAAGCTCCTCAGCCCCCCATTTCCAATAAGTGGCCGAGCTCCAACCTTGCAGCTTCAGGGAGCACGACAGTAGAAGGCTCAGGGGCCGGGAGATCAGCGACCGGGGTAAATGGAGGAGGAAGAGCGATGACCTCGGCAGGAGGGGCGAGGCCAGAAGCGGCAGGGGCCGGGGCAGCAAGAGCCGGGGAGGTCGTTTCCACTGGTGCAACGACCGGTTTCGTGGCCGACTTTGTCACCTTCCTTCGTTTGAGTTTGAGCTGCTTGAGGAAGGGAGGGACTTCGTTAGTGGCAGGGCCGGCCTGGGAGCACAGGAGGTTTTTTGGGACCGAGATCTCAGGTCACCGGATTGGTTTTCCATTTCAGTAGCTGCAAAACAAAGCAAATAAATTAACACCGGGAATAGAAAAGCAATGCAATATACTTTATAAATAAAACAGACTACCAGTCAGGAAGAGCAGGTGGGATTTCACAGAAACCCTAGCTTTCTCGGAAGGCATCGATCTGGATGACCGAGTAGGCATCCTCATCCGACAACCCGATTTCATCTCAGTGGTAGAAAGGAGGTTGGAATTCATGATGGGCATGGGACCAGTAAAGTGGAAATTTCCACTTTACCCCGGCAGATTTCGGCCCTTGAAGAAAGAAAGGTTGGTGGCCGGGTTTGGCACTCACTTTAAAATAATTATTTTTGAACCTCTTAAAAGATTCAGTAAAAAGGGGAAAAAGCTTACGTTTAGGACGACTCCTTAAGGAAGTCCATCCTTTCCGGTTAGAAGGCTCTCGGCCAGTGCGGCCAATGTGAGTGGAAAAGTAATACATAAAGACGGGGACCACACACAAGATCCCCAGATTTACACATAAATCCTCAAAGGATTTAACAAAGGCCCAACCATTTGGATGAAGTTGTGAAGGGGCCAGAGACAGGTGTTTAAGAAGCTTCATCTCGAACTCGGAAAGGGGAAAGCGGATACCCAAGCGGGTGACCACGTCAGCACAGAAAAAGAAAAAATTAGATTTGCCCTATTCAGCACAAGAACAGATCAGCACATGAGGGCCGGGATGGCGAATTGAGAATCCTTCTTGATTCCCTACAGGGAGGGCGGCTATGCTCTCCAGACTCATGGAAGACGAGGTGTTAAGAACCTCATAGGTAACCCAAGGGAATCTGGCTATCAAGTCTGGAGAGGGGTTGTCGGTATGGGAACCGCTCGACCGAGACTATTCTACTATTTCCATAGAAGTGACTTCCATGATGACCTACGACAAAATAAAAAAGAAAATAATTAGCAAAGGTACCTGAAAAATCGGCGGTAGGGCGTGAAGTGTTAGCCGACGCCAAGATACTTTCAGATGGCACCTCGGTTCTGGGCCGGGGCATTGGTGGAATGACGATTACAAGGTTATGCCGGCACGCATCTAACACGTCGTCGGCTTGTTTGTCAAAACCCGAGCTGGCCAGATACATGAACCTATCCATGCATCTCGTGCACGGTTCAAACCGGGTCTCAGGACAAGGCTCTAAGGGACGCGGCTTGGAAGGAAGAACGGGAGGGGTCACAGGGCAACCCCTAGATTCCCTATTGGACCCTATACCAGAATCCGCTACAACTTTTGAGGAAGAACTTGTTGCAGCTTTAAAGGGAGGGGGTTTTCTAGCTAAGGGATTTTTTGAGGATTTTGAACCACCGGTGGGGGTTCAAATGAAGCGTTTGGTTTTGTCTTCCTCTGAGAGGGGTTTATTAAAAAACCAAAAAGCAGAATAAGCAGGAATTCTCTCAACAATACGTGCCTCTTCCTCAGGAGTGAGTTTCATTGCCACAGGATTATGAAAGGTTTCAAACACTCAAGAAAGGAAGAACAAGAGACGAAGATGAACAGGAATAGAAAAAGGGGGCAAAAACCCAAGAAGAGAGGTTAAAAGGGAAAGAAAACCACCAAAATAAAATGAAAAGAGCAATGAGGAGAAAAAGAAATGTAGAATCACGAAAGTAAGGAGAAGATGAGGTACCTGGATTGAAGAACTTTGAAGAAGGAAGGTTGAAGCACCAAATGCAAGAACGAAGAGCAAAATACTAGAGCAAAGGCAGGCAATAAGAGGGAAATGAACTAGAAGTTTTGAAACAGTGTGAGAAAATGACAAGGTTTAGCCTATAAAAGTGAAAAGTAACCGTCGAAACCCACAAAATTAAAAAATGGTAACCGCCGAAATTTGAATTAAGAATAATGGGTAACTGACACGGACAATGGCAAGGGATAGTCATGATTAGAACGTGCAAAGAAATGACAGAGCATTAAATGCCAGGGAGGCGCGTCGTTTCACATGTCCAAACGACAGCAAGAATGCTTCATTACATTGGAATTAGGGATCGAAAAAAGAAGTTGGCTTTGAGGAAAAAACGCTTCACTATCTCGGCCGAAATCAGAAAAGGAGGTCGGCTCTCGGGGGAACAAGCAGCCATGATATCCGAGCTCCACAGGAGCAGCAAATGCAAGATCCAGAAAAACATCTCAGAAGCTTGATAGTGAGGCCGACTTATCCGAGATAAGCGTCTCGATTATAAATCTACATCTCAATAGAGTCACCTCAGTCATTCAGGTTACTCAATAACCAAGATGAGGGGCAACTGTTATGGATATTTGGTACTAGGTCAAAGGCCAAAGAGCCCAATACCGTTAGTATCACGTTATTAATGGCAAGATTGGGGGAGATTGGGTCCTAAATAATTACCAGAATCAAGAAAGATATTGAGGGTTATTTCTACACTGAATATCCAGAATATTTGTTCATCTTTTAGAAGATCATGATCAAGAATTGGCATAGTTTCCTTATTTCTCCGCAGGTCAATAAGCATAAATAGCAATTCTCACCAAAGGTGCAAGGTACACATATTCTGACTCTCTTTTCCATTCTCACAGTGCACACACCCCACGTCCAATTGTGACTCGTTTGTGCTGTTATCTTCTTCCTGGAGTTGTTTCAATCTCCATAAACACCTTCAGAGAGAGAGCTTGATCATACATCAATTTCTGGCATTGTTGCTAAACATCTATTTTTAAGGAACAGAACAAATATATAATCAAGCAACTCGCTAAGTCTATCTGTAACATACTTTCCTTATTGGTTCTATATATATATATATATATATATATATATATATATATATATATATATATATATATATATATATATATATATGACAGACAGAGTTGAATAAGGAATTAAAGGTGTATGTATGTGGTCATGACCATCGTCCATTAGTATCTTCAACAAACTAATTTGAGAACGTATACAAATATGGTGAATTACAGAAATGTTATGAATTTTAAACTACAGCATCAAATAGCCATTCAAATTTTGCATTTATAGAATACCATTAGAAAGATCCTGAATATTGAACAAGAAGTTCATGGTTGTCAGATTTATTTTTTTTCCAACTTTATAACTAGGTATAAATAGAAAATCCATAGAGGATTTTCTCACATGAGTCGATCCTTTAATTTGAAACAGTTATTTCTGCAAATTATATTCACTGTAACTTTTAACTACTAATCTTTATCAAAAAAGAATGATAGTAGTTAATAACTATCACTTCCACTTTCATATGCACAAGAAAATTCAAGAAAAAATTTATGCCCATCAAAGATAAACAATAGGTAATATAATGGTGGGGCTCCCCGGTCATGCCACTAAAAAGTCCCTTTTGGAACAAATTAAAAGAAAAGGGTTCAGAAATCATATGGTTTGGGACAATAATCACTTGGGGTGCTTTATGTGGTCCTTTGTTTGATAAGGCTTTTATTTTGTTGTACTTTTGTTTCAAGGAAAGAGTTATATTTAGTATAAGAATATCAACCATATAACTGATATTTGAGTTTACTATATTTACCATTATCATCCTATATTACGGGTTAAAAATTTATTTGATTTTTTTTTATTCAAATTGAGGAGTGAAACTCAAGTACAGAATTAGATCTCTAAATAAAACTTATATAATGTTATTTAAAGTTATTTCCTAAAAGTTAACGAAATAGATCGCATAATGTAGTTTGATTCGATTAAAAATTAAAGCTTTAAGAATTTATTTATCATAAAATCTTTCTTGATGACTTTCTCCAAACTATAAATTTCACTCTTTTGACTAATTTTTCTTATGGCCTTCCTTGTATATATTCAAACCAAACTTCAACCCATTTTGTATCATCTTTTCCTCAATTAATTAGTGTTGCTCCAAGTTTTTGTAGTATATTACAATTTTGCTTTCTATTTTTTCTTATATGACCATGCATTCTTCTTCTTCTTAATATTTTCATTTATGTTACACACTCAGCATTCTCCCATATTTCCCCTTTATAAAGCCCAAAACTTACTATCATAGAATATAATTTGACTATATCAATGATAGAACTTGCCTTTGACCCATTTTCAGTCATGAAACAAGATACAAATTAAAAGTTATTATAATTTTGAAAGAAAATGTGTTCCCTGATTCGAAAGAAAAGCATATATAGGAAGTGTGCTAGTATGCCAAATGTTGATATCCCATAATGATAAGCAACAATGCTTTACAAGTTTTATTACAGCGCATCATGAAGAGATATTCGTTGTGTGATAATTTTATATAAATCAGGAATAAAGAAGAATTCCACTCCAGGAAATTTCAATTAAACTTGCACTGAAACTTGATCCACAAGAATTCACTTCAAAGATTAGTCAAACACAAGCATTTGGCTCTGCTTAACCCACCTGTTCCTAGTTCCTACACCTATGACATTATTCTTTTCTGTGATTCACAGCAAAAGGTGTTTCTTTACTCACTCCCTCACTCTAACTCACATGTAAATCAACACCTGTATACTTCTAGCTTTCCCTTGTTCTCAAATAATCAGACACAAATCACTCTGTTACAGAGTGTGGATAGAGATGCCTTGCTTCCATTGATGACCAATTTTAAATATAAAGTCTAAGGTATCAAGTAGTGTGACATTTAAAAAGGTTTTTCATATAAGTATTTTGAAATGTTTTGACGCATTAAAGCTCATAAATGTAAAGTGTTACATATCACCTAACCTAACGATTAATAACTCGAGTTATAGGATTTTATAAACTACCACTGCCACACTACTTCTACCAATAATAACAGTAGTAGTAAGGGATGTGAAAAAAAAAAATTGATCCAAACCAAATCACTTTTAAAAAATTAAATTAGTCTATAGATCCTAATATTTGTAATAAAAAATTTAATTAGGTCTTATATTTTACTTTTTTTAATTGTGTTCCTATAAAAAAATTAAATTTGTAATCAAGTCCATATATTAATTTATTATAAGAAATTTGTTAGACCTAACTACAGAATATTTCATCATATACATACTAGATATAAAGTGTTATTCTATGTCAGTTCAAATGATATTATTCTAACTCGTCTCAATACCCCCTATTTTTCATTCTCATCACGTCCATTATCTCCCAAACCTTAACTCAATCCTAAAATGTGGATTTTGTATTTCCTAAACCGTAACCCCAAACCCTATTGCATGATTAATCCTTAATTTGTTTGTAATATTGTTGTGCATACCTTCTTAATCACCTCCATAAGCAGTTCGTGATTTAGGATTTGCATTTACGTGCATATATGATGGAATATTTTATCAAATCTAACAAATTTCTCATGACAAATTAACATAAATAGGAATCCAATTAAAAACTAGAAAGTATATGTACCTAATTAAAATATTTGTGATAATTTGAGGACCTAAAAACTAATTTAATCTTAAAAAACGAAATCATTTTGATAAAAAAAAACTGAACCGAACCACCACTTTATAAAAATGATCGATTAGTCGAACCATTTTTAAAAAGAAGTTCAGTTCAATCCAATTCTTTAAGAAAATGGATCCATATATAGATATAAAATGGATAGCCGTAATGAACCAAATCTAAAAAAAGACCGAATTCCAGAACTGAACCGATTTCTTTAAATAAATAAAATGATTTGGTTAATCAAATTGTTTTCTATAAAGTGGTTCGAAAATGGATGTTTGAATTTTAGAAAATTCCAAATTTTGCACAGTAGTAATGGTTTTGAATCTGGGCTTCTAATCTCAATTACCAGTTTCGTAAAATTGAAAAAGCTATAGCAAAACCTTTTACAATCACATTCCTTTGAGATGCTAATCCAGGGGACAACGAGACAAGTACCAGTTCCACTCTTCCTCTTGTCTTTTTCCCCCCAGTCAGGTGTATCATTCTAACTTGCAATGCAAACCATTAAGTGCTTCTCATTGCGAGACCCTCACACTGGTCAAGCCTCGGAACAAGTGGCAATAAAAAACTTAAAAGAAAAATATAGCTATAGATTAGGATGCCACTTCATCATAGTCACTTTCCACTTTGGACATTATTCAGGCCAATCTCTTACCACTAGGTTAACTAGTTCCTGCAGAAATTCAAGGCTGAAGTTATGTCCCTTAATGGCAACTATTATTAATCTAGGAAGATTATGTAAGATGCAAAATCCTATCAGACTCACAGGAAAAGTTGTTGGATCTTAGATTAATTATCAGTGATCAAGACACTCACCAAATCTCTCTATGTTTATCTAGCTGACTCAGACAAAATTGTTGACAATGACATGCTAAGTTACCCCAGGAGATAGCATAGCGCCCCTTTTTACGCAGCTAGCCCTTTAAAACACTTTTCTTTTAAGTCTAAATTGATATAGTTTGTGGGTAGAATCATCTTTCTCTTCATACTGTATAGTGTATATTCCATTGAATCATTGACCTTCAATATTTTTTAGTAGTTACCATATGTGTAGGATATGTTGTATTGCATTTAAATCAAACTTTAGTCATTTAATTCACTTCACTTTTTTCATTGTATAAAAAATATCATTTCCTTTCAGGAAAAAATTGTCATTTTATTATAGTGAATTTAATTAAAATCAACTGTCAATCTATTTTTTCTATATTATTATCTAATCCTGAATTATTATGTTTAGCTAAATTATTTATTTTTATGATAATTATTTTAAGAATCATATCTCATATCATTTCTAATTTAGGACTTGTTTAAAGAAATTTTTCTATAAATAAAAATAAAAAGATAAATGAAATAAGTTTCTCCAATTAAATCTAACAGGTTAGTGAAGTGATTTAAGATCTCATTGTATTTATATGTGAGAGAACAATCTATTTTACAGAAAAAATTTGTGTTCAATTTTCACCGTACACAAAATTCTTTTGGATCAATGAGAGTCTCACATCACAAGTGGATTTAGTTCCTCATCCAGTGAATTGAGACACCAATTGTCTCTATCCTTGAAAAAAAAAATCACTAGTTAAAATTGGTTTATGAGTTGAAATGCGCTTTTTGGATAAGCTTAAATCATTTAGATTTTAGAAGAAGAAAAATTTATATATTGCCAATTTGAACCTATAGAAGAAATTTATTATATTTTATTTATTATTATTATTTTCCTTTCTTGTAAATGCTAAAAAAATACATCCAAATTGAGACTTGTAATTTTTATTATTAGTAGTAGTCTTAGCATAGTTATGATGAAAGGGAAAGAAGAGAAAAGAGCTTTGTTATTCTCTCCTTTTCTTGTAGACAAGACAGAATTGAAGAGATGATAAGATGCATTAATAACTAATTGAAACTGATTGGGAGGATTGAGCCTCTCGACATAATGAAGAGCCAAAACATTCTGCTCCAATGGTTATAGTGGGACCATTTCATGTAATGTACGTTCCTTCGTTGGTTTGGTTTGGTTTGGTTGCTAATATCTGTGTATCTTCTTCTGCTTCAGCATCGGCAACCTTTGTTTTGTAGCACTTCACTTTTGCTAGGTAGTTCATTAATCTTAACAACCAACACATAATAATTAAAATAATACTCGTGTCCATTTCAACCAATGGCATAAATATGTCACTTTTTTAGAAATTATCGAAAGGGAGATTTGCTGCTTCTCGGGGCGGAGATAGGACGACTAGGGTGGGTCACCGTCCTCCCTAAAATTTTATTAATATAAATTTTATTATGTATATTAAAATTTAAAAATTAAAAAATAATTTAATAATAAAAAAGGTTATATTGTATAATATAATAAGCTATAATATTTTTTAATATTACATTAAAAAATAAGATAAAATATTTTTGAGATTATATTACATAATATAATAAAAAAAATTAAGATTACATTGCGATAAAATATTTTTTAAGATTGCTTCAAATATAGTATAGAATATTTTTAAATATTGTATCAAAAATAGGATAAAATATTTTTAAGATTGTATTGCATAATATAAAATATTTTTAAGATTGTATTGCATAATATAAAATATATTTAAGATTGTATTGCATAATATGATAAAATATTTTTAGGATTGCATTCAAAAGTTGGTTAAAATCGTATGTTTAAATTAGTATAAATAGAAACATATTTTTGTGTTGATAGTATGCATTCCATTCCAAATAATATTAGAGTTTTAGAGAGTTTATGTTTGCATCATTGAGAGAATTGTTAGAAGATCATATAGAAGCGTCTGACAAGTCTGATTCTTAACTCTCTATCAGAATTTAAAGGTACTTATTTATTATCATAGTAGAGTTGTCTTAACTCTCCATCAGAATTTAAAAGTACTTATTTATTATCATAGTAGAGTTGTCCATTGGATTGATTATCCAATTTGGACGTTGTGATTTTTTATCCAATTGGGTTTTTTATGCTAAAATTGATTGTGTCTTCTTTATCTCTTATCTCCATATTATTACATTGAGTCTGATTTTGAATTATGAATTATTTTATTAAGACTCACTAAACTTTGTCAGCTTGTTCATCAACCCATCCTATTTACAATTTATCTATTTGTGATTTACGATTTGCATCTTTTTGTATATTAAATTTGTATTTTCTTCAGAATATTTTTATTTATAATATAATTTTTTTATGTTCACCACCTCTTCAAAAAAATTTCTACCTCTGCCACTGGTTGCTGCTTTTTTTTTTTTTTGGAAATTTGCTTTTTTAATATTTTGTTGTCAGGGAAATTTGCTTTTTTAATATTTTGTTGTCTTCTTAGCACCATATAAAAAATAAATAAAACGTTCAAATCGTTGCGACGGCAGAGAAATAATTCAGAAGATTGATGGCAGCCACTTGTTAAAAAAAACGAAGCCGACTTGAACAGTATTACTCGCAGTTAACTATGATTTCTCATCCGCTACGTAGATAGACAAAATAATTACTAGGATCAAATATCAAAATTTGTCTTAGTCTTTATATCTTAAAATGATAAATTTGGTCTTCATAGTTTGGTGATTAATGAATTTATTTGTCGCTCTTTATGAAAGTTATGATACCGTATGTTACGGATAAAAGATATTCTTTATTCTAGCAATTCAAATATTTAAACTTCCACTAACCCATTATCATAACCACCAAAGGATAGAAGATATAACTGCTATCTTTCAGTTATCCACATCTCCGAATATCCTGGAAGAAGATATTGGGCTTCAACCGTCCGTCATCAAGGTCCAGGTTAGAATCCTATAAATAGAGCATACGCCATGGTGAAAGGTACACACAATTCTGACTCTATCTTTTCCATTCACACGGCACACACTGCACGTCCATCGTGTTGTGAATCCCTGCTGTGATCTTTTTCTTCCTTGAGTTGCTTCAGCCCTATAAGCACCTTGAGAGAGAGAGTCTGATCCTACATAAAATCATCCAACAATTCTTGTTGGACATTTCTGTTCTCTCTGAGCAGAACAGTGGCGCCGTCTGTGGGAACGATAAACTTCGAATCCCACCAGCTCACAATGGCTAACACCAGAAGGCATCGAATGGTCAGGCACGATGAACTACCCAGAAATCCAAACCCGAAAAATGTGGCGGTAGAAGACGCATTGTCCCATACGGACTCATCCCGTGCGGGACCAGCAGCACACACGCCGGCCAACGTACCACCGGCCGCACCACAAGAACCAGACACCACTCAGTGTTTCATCCAGAACGCTCTCCAGTCTCTCTTAGCTCGAATGGAGAACCTGGAGAAACGTTACAAACTCCAACGCTAGGAGGATATTCAGCGTTTGATTGTTCAGTTGGACGAACGCAGTGCTAAACGAAGAGAAGAAGAACGCCGGCAGAATGCCGAGCACCTGGAGCACAATGAGGAGAACATGGCCATAGGAGGTACCGAGCAACTCCATGCAGCAACCAGGAGGCCGAGACCAGAGACGTCGGCCCGCACTGCTGGAACCGGTAATAGGGACCCAATTGATCAGTCCGACCAAGGGAGAGTATCTCGTTCTCATCACGAGGGACTTCATCTTTCCTCGGCCATGATCCCAGATTATGCTGCGGAAGAAAAACCGACGGGAGAGATCATCCGTCACCCCGGACAAGGCGATGGTACATATTGGAGAAAGTACCGCCAGGGTCACCAAAATAATAGCCCGTTCGTTGACCGAATTGTGGATGCTCAGTTCTTAGAAGACTTCGACGGCTCATTTTTGTCCAAATATGACGGAAGTCAAGATCCGCAGGTACATATTGACGAGTTTGACATGCAGATGTGCGTTCGAGGTATTGATGAACCCATCATCTCACGGATTTTTGCTACCACTCTAACTGGGACCGCCCAAACCTGGTTTCATTCCTTGCTGCCGCGATCCATCCATAACTTCGAAGATTTTGACCAGAAGTTCTTGCTAAATTTTGCAACAAGCAAGAAGCTGCCAAAATCCTAGTTTGCCCTGGGTAAGATACGTCAGCAGCCCGGGGAAACGTTGCAGAGTTACCTGGATCGGTTCAAGGAAGCCGCGTTGCAAGTGCAAGGTTTGGAAGAGAAAGTTCATGTCCATCTTCTTTCAGCCAGGCTCAACGGATCTTCCTGTCTTGCCAAATCAATTTATAAGGATCCTGTGAAGTCTCTAAACGAGTTCAGGGTCCGATCTAAAAAATATTTGGAGTTGGAGCAGATGGAAATCGCTAACTCGGCTCCGAGGGAAAACAAAAAGCCCTCATCACCAAGGAATCGACGTCAGGAGAATCCACAGCTCGGACAATCCAGTCGGCATCCGTCGAATACCCCGGCAGGCCGACCTCCACGAAGCATTTCTGGCCCTCGTTTCAGGCCCGGGAGATACGAGTTGAAGTTTGACAAGTATGCTCCACTGAATGCCACGCGTGGTCAGATATGGAAGGAGGTGGCTTTTACCGAGATGAGGAAAGTCGATCGACCTCCTCCCATAGTGAGGAGAGAAGGGCTGGACTATTCCCGGTACTGTGATTTTCACAATGGACCGGGACATACGACCGACCAGTGCTGGGAGCTCCGAGATGCAATAGAGAGGTTTGTGTGGGAAGGCAAACTATGCCAGTATGTGATTCGAACTCAGGGGCACCAAGCCAAAAGAAAGGCCCAGCAGGAGAATAAGCAACGAGATGACAAGAAAAGCAAGAAAGACGAGGAGTTCCCAGAGCCCGAGTTTGAATGCAACGTCATCACAGGAGGAATGGGGGAAGGAGGTGATACAGCCAAGGAAGTAATGTCAGTAAGGGATAGGCCGAGGTTCAAGGAAAGCAGCGGCAGAAATAGCAAGAAAGTCGCGCCCCCGCTAATTTATTTTACCGAAGAAGATCTGAAGGGAGTGGTACCCGGTCATGAGGACGGCCTCGTCATAACGGGAATCGTGGCCAATTTCCGGGTCAAGAGAATATTTGTCGACAATGGTAGTTCGGCCGACATCATCAACTGGAGTGCATTTAAAAAGATGAATTTGAAGGAGGAAGATCTGAAGCCATGCCAAACCATGTTGTATGGTTTCAATGGGGAAAGCACTGGCTCAAAGGAGGCCATCGACCTTCAGCTCACACTGGGAACGAAGGAAGGCTTCAAGTCAGAAAGAGTCACGTTCACAGTTGTTGAATTCCCGTCCCCATACAATATTATCTTGGGCAGACCCACACTCCACAAATGGGACATCCTCATGTCCACAAAGCATCAGAAGATGAAGATGATCAGGCACCTCGGCAAAGTCATTACGATTTGCGGGGATCAAAGAGAATCAAGGCAGTGCTATTACAATACGATCAGAGAAACGCAGGGAGGCCGGTCTTCCCCACCTCAGATTCGACAGGGAGAGCTGTCAAACTCTTGGATTGAGACCCATCCATCCCAGAAGCCAATCAATCTGGTAGAACTGGATATGCGGGATATTGAGGAATGGAGACCAGAGCCGATGGACGAGCTTGAGGATGTGCAGATCGGGAGCTCCTCAGAGCAAATTACGAAGGTAGGTAGACAGTGCGATCCAGAAACCAAGGGCAAGCTAATTCAATGCCTGAGGGAAAATCAGGATGTCTTTGCCTGGAAGGCTTCCGAGATACCTGGAATCAAGCCTACCTTCTGCTGCCACAAATTGGCAATGTATCCCGGCTCCAAGCCAGTAGCACAAAAGAACAGGAAGCTCAGCCCGGATAGAAAGCAAGCTTTGACAAAGCACATCGAAGAATTGTTGGAGGCCGAGTTCATAAGGGAAATACAGTATACGACGTGGCTTTCCAACGTAGTAATGGTGAGGAAATCCAACGGGAAATGGTGAGTCTGTGTTGACTACACAGATCTGAATAAAGTTTGTCCCAAGGATTCATATCCGATGCCGAATATCGACCAACTCGTTGATAACTCGGCTGGTTTCCAGTTGTTATCGTTTATGGATGCTTATTCTGGGTATAACCAGATACCCATGCATCCGGACGACCGAGAAAAAATGGCATTCCGAGGTATTGAAGCAAATTATTGTTACGACGTCATGCCCTTCGGCTTAAAAAATGTCAGGGCAACTTACCAGCGAATGATGAATAAGGTCTTCTCAGATCAGATCGGGCGCAATATTGAAGTGTACATCGACGACATGATCACAAAGACACCGGCGGCCGGGGACCATATCCAAGATTTGGAGGAAACCTTCCAGAAGCTAAGGCAGCATAGCATACGCCTGAATCCGTTGAAGTGTGCATTTAGGGTAAGAGCCGGGAAATTCCTGGGTTTCATGTTGACTCACAGGGGAATAGAGGCAAACCCGGATAAATGTAAGGCTGTTCTAGATATGCAGTTCCCTTCTAACAAGAAGGAAGTCCAACAGTTGACGGGAAGGATGGCGGCCTTAACTCGGTTTCTTCCAAGATCCGTGGAAAAGGCCTTCCCGTTCTTCAAGTTATTGAAAAAAGAAGCCAACATAGGATGGAACTCGGCATGTGAAGAGGCTTTCCAACAGATCAAGACATGTTTAGGCTCACCTCCAGTGTTGTCAAAGCCCGAACCGGGCGAAACACTCATCCTATATCTTTCAGTTGGGGAGGAGGCCATCAGCGCGGTCTTAGTCAGAGAAGTAGGCAAGACTCAGTGGCCAGTATACTTTGTAAGCCAAGCCCTCAAGAACTCGGAACTAAGATACCAAAAACTCGAAAAGGTGGCGTTTGCTTTGCTCACCACGGCGAAGAGACTTCGCCCGTATTTTCAAAGCCACACGGTTGTTGTGCGAACAAATCAGCCCATTCGGCAAGTATTACACAAGCCGGATTTGGCAGGAAGAATGATGAATTGGGCTATCCAATTATCCGAGTTCGATATCCAGTATGAGTCCCGTCACGCCATCAAATCACAAGTTTTGGCCGACTTCGCGGTAGAGCTAACCCCGACATCATCCACCCAAAAGGAGGATAAGGTGTGGAAGGTATATGTTGACTGTTCGTCTAATGCTAAGGGAAGCAGAGCCGGGGTCATCATTGAAAACCCCGACGGTGTATCTATCGAACAGTCGCTCCAACTTAATTTTCCGACTTCAAACAATCAAGCGGAATATGAAGCGTTGATTGCCGGGCTAAAGCAGGTAAAGGAGCAGGGAGTGTCACGAGTGAACATCTTCACTGACTCACAACTTGTCTCGGCCCAGATTGAGGGGAGGTACCAAACCAAGGGCCCCTTACTAGCCAAATACCTGGCTAAAGTAAAGGAGATCATGGCGGAATTTGATGAAGTAATAGTCGCCCACATTCCAAGAGAGGAGAACGCCCGAGCCGACATATTATCAAAGTTGGCTAGTACGAAATGAACAGGTAACCACGGGACGGTTATCCAACAGGAGCTCGCCCAGCCGGCGTGCATCATGGTCATATTGGTCGCTGAGGATTGGATGAGGCCTATCATCAACTACTTAGAGCAAGGGGTCGTCCCGGATGAGGGTCTGGAGGCAAAGAGATTAATCCGAGATGCTGCGATGTATGTGATTATTGATGGTGAACTGTAACGCCGAGGCCTCCTGTTGCATCAATAAATGATGCATAACTCACGGCAAGTGTACCGATCGTTCAAGTAATAATTTGATAAGTAGAGTATCGTCTCCACGAGGATTGAGGCACTAACGTAATTGTAATTATTATCTTAAAATTGGAAGAAATAAAATAGAATAAAATTGATTTGTGGTTTGTGTTGGAATTTGGAATCTATTTGAATAAAAAAAATAGAATTAAAATTTAATTAAAAAGAAGGTTATGCAGTAATGAAGAATAATTGCGGTAAAAGCACAATCACCTCTGATCCCTACTCGTTTAATTGAATTGATAATTAATTTCAATTACTATAACTACTCAAAGATATGCCTTAATTAATTGGTTAAACCCAGATTCCTCGATCTTTTTAACCCTTTAATCCTAATTAAGTGTTCTAATCCCTTAGTAACCCCCTTTCGAATTAAGCTTTAAGCTGGCATATAAAAACTTGCAATCCTTCATCCCTATCCCTAGGTAATGTCAAACCGTCGCTTTATCGCTTTCAGAAACTAAAACCCCAATATCCCTATTGTGAATTAAAGTCCTTAGTACCTCTAATAGAGTGATCAATTCTATTAATGGAATTTAAAATTGAAGAACAAGATAAAGAAAAGCAATCATAATAATATTCATTAATATCAATTCAATCCACACAAGAGTTCACATTGGCTGTTGGCCTTTACCACAATTAAAGAAGGATTAGCTAGATATGGTATGTCTAGCTCAATACAAATAAACCAAAGAATAGAAGAGAATGCAGAGAAGAAGAGTAATCAAACTCCTAATCTTGGCTTCCTCGTTGATTTTCTTGATTCTTGATCTCTCTCAATGCCTCCTTCTTGGTGTTTCTGCCTCTAGGTGTGTGTTTAAAACGTCCCTTTACTTCCTTATTTATAGTCAAACTTGCAAAACCCTAGTATCTTTTTGTTATTATCTTATCTTATTCAGTTTTCATATTTCAGTTGCTTCTTTATTTTGCTTCTTTTCTTCTATTTATTGCTCCTAAATATTAAAATAACAATAATTAATAATAAAATTAATGATAAGATAATTTATATCTATTTAAAGCCTTTATTTGATATTTTATCTTTAATTTC
>PYAF01004202.1:35877-48044 GCA_007407185.1 Glycine tomentella
ACCTGACCAACGAGATTTGAGTTTACCTGGAAATAATCTCAATCGAGAATTGTAGAGTAGTACCTGCTGTCCCGGTGTAAACTCTTTTGGATGAATTTTCTTGTCATGCCATTTCTTCGTCCTTTCCTTGTAAAGCTTAGCATTCTCATAAGCATTAATCCTGAACTCATCAAGCTCATTTAATTGCAAAAGTCTTTTTCATTAGCTTTAGACAGTTCAAAATTAAGAAACTTAGTAGCCCACATTGCTTTATGTTCCAATTCCACAGGAAGATGACAAGACTTACCATAGAAAAGTTGGAAAGGTGACATACCGATTGGTGTTTTAAACGCTGTTCTGTATGCCCATAGCGCGTCATCCAACTTCTTTGCCCAATCTTTCCTTGAACTTCCAACAGTCTTCTCCAAAATTCTTTTCAATTCTCTATTGGAAATCTCTACCTGTCCACTCGTCTGAGGATGATATGGAGTAGCTATCTTATGAGTGACCCCATATTTTGCAAGCAAACCAGAGAATTGTTTGTTGCAAAAATGAGTGCCTCCATCACTTATGATTGCCCTCGGTACTCCAAAAATCTGGTAAATATATGCTTCCTTAAGAATGACACAACTACTTTTGCATCGTTAGTAGGCAAAGCAATCGCTTCCACCCATTTGGAAACATAATCTACCGCAACCAATATGTATTGGTTGGAATATGACTTAGGAAAGGGTCCCATGAAGTCAATTCCCCAAACATCAAATAATTCCACCTCCAGAATGTTGTTAAGGGGCATTTCATCTTTCCGCGATATATTACCAGTTATTTGGCATTTGTCACAATTCTCCACATAATCGCGTGTAACCTTAAATATTGTGGGCCAATAATACCCACACTGCAATACCTTCTGAGCTGTTCGATTACCTCCAAAATGACCTCCATAGTCTAAAGAATGACAATGCCAAAGAATCTCTAGTAATTCAACTTCAGCTACACATCTACGAATAACACCATCAGAACATTTATAATAAAGAAAAGGGTTATCCCAGAAATACCTCCGAGCATCATGGAGAAACCTCTTCTTTTGCTGCCAATTAAGATCTCCAGGAATGGCACCTACAGCTTTGAAATTGGCCATGTCAGCGAACCAAGGACCCATTTTAATCACAGCCATAACCATCTCATCTGGAAAGGATTTGTTAATGACTACTTCAGGTCCATCTTGTAATTCCCTCTCCTTAATCCTTGAGAGATGATCAGCTATTTTATTCTCCACTCCAACCTTGCCCTTGATTTCCAGGTCAAATTCCTGAAACAATAACATCCACCATAACAATCGCGGCTTTGCATCCTGTTTATTCATCAAAAACTTAATTGCAGCATGGTCAGTATAAATAATAACTTTAGATCCTATCAAATAAGACCTAAACTTATCTAATGCATACACTATAGCTAGCATTTCTTTTTCAATAGTGGCATAATTAACTTGTGCCTCATTCAAAACTTTACTAGTATAGTAAATAACATACAACAATTTATTTTTCCTCTGACCAAGAACAGCACCAATGGCGTATGCACTTGCATCGCACATCAATTCAAATGGTAAGGTCCAGTCTGGTGCTGTCAAAATAGGTGCAGTGGTGAGTTTTTCTTTTAAAACATTAAAGGCAGCAAGGCAACGCTCATCAAACACAAACTCAGATTCTTTTATTAGAAGTTGACTAAGAGGTTTCGCTATTTTTGAAAAATCCTTTATAAACCTCCAGTAAAAACCTGCATGTCCTAAAAAACTTCTCACCCCATTAACATTAATTGGTGGTGGAAGTTTTTCAATCAACAGTAATTTGGCTTTATCAACCTCTATACCTTTTTCAGAAATTTTGTGTCCTAGGACTATTCCATCACAAACCATAAACTGGCATTTTTCCCAATTAAGAACTAGATTCGTTTCTTGGTATCTTTTTAATACTTTAGATAAATTCATTAGACACATTTCAAAACTAGAGCCAAAGATAGAAAAATCGTCCATAAAGACTTCCAAACCTTTTTCCACCATGTCAGAAAAGATGGACAACATGCACCTTTGGAAAGTAGCTGGTGCATTGCAAAGGCCGAAGGGCATCCTTCTGTAGGCAAATACCCTAAAAGGACACGTGAAGGTTGTCTTCTCTTGATCCTCAGGTGCTACTGGAATTTGATTGTAGCCAGAATATCCGTCCAAGAAGCAATAATATGCATGTCCAGCCAACCTCTCCAACATCTGGTCCATAAATGGCAATGGAAAGTGATCTTTCCATGTGGCATCATTCAGTCTTCGATAATCCACACACATCCTCCAACCGGTGATTGTTCTAGTGGGAATTAGTTCATTGTTATCATTATGAACTACAGTCATCCCACCTTTCTTGGGCACAGTTTGCACAGGACTTACCCATGGAGTATCTGAGATTGGGTAAATCATACCGGCATCAAGCAGTTTCACCACTTCCTTTCTAACCACTTCTTTCATGGTAGGATTTAGTCTCCTCTGAGGTTGTCTTACTGGTTTGATGTCATCCTCCATCAGAATTTTATGTGTGCAGAAGGATGGATTAATACCTTTTAGATCAGATATAGACCATCCAATTGCACTTTTGTGTTCCTTGAGCACTTTGATCAGCTTCTCTTCTTCTTCTGCAGACAATCCTTTATTAATGATCACAGGATATGTCTCTTTTTCACCCAGGGATACATACTTTAACTTCTCAGGTAATTCCTTCAGCTCCAATTTTGGTGCTTCACTGGTGATATCATCCTCTTTCTTTTTCAGCACTTCTATTGCAGCATCATTATCTTCAAGTGGGTTTTCTTCACTTCGAATTTCTAGAACTTCAGCTAGCTCCTGATCAGTTGATTTTTCTGTAGCTACTAAAGTATCTAAAACATCAAGTCTGAAACATTCATTTTTATCAATGGGATTTTTCATAGCATTAAAAACATTAAAAATAACTGATTCACCAAACATTCTGAGCTCTAGTTTTCCATCAGCCACATCAATTAAAGCTCTAGTTGTGGCCAAAAATGGTCTACCAAAAAGAATAGGTATCTCACTTTCCTCCATGTCTAGAACTATGAAGTCTGCAGGGAAAATAAGCTTATCAACCTTAACCAAGATGTCTTCAATGACTCCACTAGGTTTTCTCAATGATCTATCAGCCAATTGAAGAGACACCATGGTAGGTTTAAGCTCAGACATTCCCAAAGATTTACATATAGATAAGGGCATTAAATTGATACTTGCCCCAAGATCACACAGAGCCTTACCTATATTCACATTACCTATCTCGATCGGAATATTGAAACTTCCTGGATCTCTGAGTTTAGGAGGAACTCGCCTTTGGATTATAGCGTTGCACTCTTCAGTAAGCACAACAGTTTCACATTCCTTCAACTTATGCTTTCTAGATAATAAGTCTTTCATAAACTTAGCATAGTTAGGCATGTTAGCAAGAGCTTCAGCAAAAGGTATATTAACATGTAATTTTCTAAACATTTCTAAAAATTTTGCATATTGCTTTTTTTGCTCTTGCTGTTTAATTTTCAGTGGATAAGGTGGTTTTTCAAAACGTGAAAAATCAAATACCTGTTTAGGCTTTTCAGCTGTTGAATTCTTTTCATTACCTGTTATTGCCTGATTTTCTGATTCTTGCTCCTCACCTTGATTGGTTTTGTCTTCCTCACCAACCTTCTTCTGCACTTTATCGGCCTTCTCTTGAGGCGTGATAACAGCTCCACTTCTGGTAGTGATTGCCTTAGCTTGCTCTCGTGGATTGACTACTGTATCACTAGGAAATTGCCCTGGCTGTCTTTCTGCAAGTTGCTTTGATAATTGCCTAATTTGATTTTCAAGGTTATGAATAGATGCACCTTGATTTTTGATCTGAGCTCCGGTTTCCTGCATGAACTCGTTAGTAGTTTTGGACAATTGTATCATGGCTTTTTCTAAGTCAGAGGGTTCTTTAAGTGGAATAGGTGGGGGTTGCAAATAATTGTTGGATTTATAGTCCAACCCTCCTCCTTGATATTTCCTCTGAAAGTTGTTACCCATAGCAAAATTCTGATTTCTCTGGAAATTTTGTTGGGGTCTCTGATCAAACCACACACCATTTACTTGATCTGGGTTTGCTCCTATCAGTGTGGGACATTCATTTATCGGATGATTATCTTGATAATATTCACAACTGAATACCGGAGCTCTGCTTGGTGCGGGTTGTACTGCAGAAATCTGAAGCTTGTCTATCCTCTCATTAAGCTTGGCCAGCTGTTGTGACAAGAGCTTCTGTTCTGCCAACATAGCATCGCTACTCCCCAATTGAATAATCTCACGTTTGGGCTGAGTTGCAATGCTCTCATTTTCATTTGTTGCTAAGGAATCGATCAACTCATAAGTTCGAGTTTTCAATCTGATTGTGCCTCCTGCTGCAACGTTGACTATCATCCTTGATTCAGGAGTCATCCCATTGAAGAAAATTCGCACTTTCTTCCCAACAGTCATATCGTATTGAGGGCATTTTCTTATCAACTCCTGAAATCTGTTCCAAGCTGCACACAACGTTTCTCTAGGATATTGAGTGAAATTAGTGATTTCATTCACTAATTTATTATATTTTTCCATAGAGAAGTGTTGAGCAAAGAACTTTGCAGCCAACTCGTCCCATGTGGTGATGCTGTTAGGAATTTGTCTGTCCAACCATCGGAGAGCTCTTCCTTTAACTGCAAAAGGAAACAATCTCAGTCTAATTGCATCATCACTTACCCCTTGATGTCTTATGGTGTCACAAATTCGCAAGAATCTATCCATGAAATCATGGGGATCCTCGTCATCTTCACCACCAAATTGGCTTCTCTCCACCAAAGTAATTAATGATGGACGAATGTCAAAGTGGTTCGCCTCTATGGGTGGTCTGACGATGCTAGAATTGGGTCTTGTGAATAATGGAGCAAGGATGTCCTCCATTAATTCATCCCCTGGCCTTGGCTGATTGTTATTTCTGTCAGCCATATCTAATTCCACTGCAGTTTGTGAATTAGAAGTTTCTGCTCTCTATTTCTGCTTAGCTAGCTTCCTGTTTCTTCTTGCAGTCTTCTCTATTTCTGGATCAAACTGTAAAGTTTCAGGTTCCACTAATCCTCGCATAAACTAAAGAAACAGATTAGTAAAAACAATTTCCAATTTTAAAGAATAAAATTACAATTAAATTGGCGTACTCAATCCCCGGCAACAGCGCCAAAAACTTGTTGCGTCAATAAATGATGCGTAACTCACGGCAAGTGTACCGATCGTTCAAGTAATAATTTGATAAGTAGAGTATCGTCTCCACGAGGATTGAGGCACTAACGTAATTGTAATTATTATCTTAAAATTGGAAGAAATAAAATAGAATAAAATTGATTTGTGGTTTGTGTTGGAATTTGGAATCTATTTGAATAAAAAAAATAGAATTAAAATTTAATTAAAAAGAAGGTTATGCAGTAATGAAGAATAATTGCAGTAAAAGCACAATCACCTCTGATCCCTACTCGTTTAATTGAATTGATAATTAATTTCAATTACTATAACTACTCAAAGATGCCTTAATTAATTGGTTAAACCCAGATTCCTCGGTCTTTTTAACCCTTTAATCCTAATTAAGTGTTCTAATCCCTTAGTAACCCCCTTTCGAATTAAGCTTTAAGCTGGCATATAAAAACTTTGCAATCCTTCATCCCTATCCCTAGGTAATGTCAAACCGTCGCTTTATCGCTTTCAGAAACTAAAACCCCAATATCCCTATTGTGAATTAAAGTCCTTAGTACCTCTAATAGAGTGATCAATTCTATTAATGGAATTTAAAATTGAAGAACAAGATAAAGAAAAGCAATCATAATAATATTCATTAATATCAATTCAATCCACACAAGAGTTCACATTGGCTGTTGGCCTTTACCACAATTAAAGAAGGATTAGCTAGACATGGTATGTCTAGCTCAATACAAATAAACCAAAGAATAGAAGAGAATGCAGAGAAGAAGAGTAATCAAACCCCTAATCTTGGCTTCCTCTTTGATTTTCTTGATTCTTGATCTCTCTCAATGCCTCCTTCTTGGTGTTTCTGCCTCTAGGTGTGTGTTTAAAACGTCCCCTTACTTCCTTATTTATAGCCAAACTTGCAAAACCCTAGTATCTTTTTGTTATTATCTTATCTTATTCAGTTTTCATATTTCAGTTGCTTCTTTATTTTGCTTCTTTTCTTCTATTTATTGCTCCTAAATATTAAAATAATAATAATTAATAATAAAATTAATGATAAGATAATTTATATCTATTTAAAGTCTTTATTTGATATTTTATCTTTAATTTCTTAATTATCTTATCCTAAAAACTACATATGCTAGCAACTTATCACCTGCATACCCCGCTTTTATTTTGCCTAAGTTCGGACCAGGCCGAGTACGTGCTCTCAAAAATACATGAGGGGATTAACGGTCAGCACATGGGAGCAAGAGCTTTAGCATTAAAAGCTCTTCGCGCGGGATACTTCTAGCCGACTATGAAGGCCGATGCAGCAGAGCACGTTAAGAAATGTGACAGCTGTCAGAAACATGCGAAAATATTGTGGATCCCTCCATCCGAGCTCAGTTTGATCACGGCTCCATGGCCTTTTTATAAATGGGGCATGGATCTCTTAGGGTCGTTTAAAGCTACAGAAGGCCAAATGAGATGGCTAATAGTGGTCGTTGACTATTTTACCAAGTGGATCGAGGCCGAGCCTCTAGCTGCTATCACCTCGGCCCGTGTTCAAAAATTCTTGGAGCGGAGCATAATAGCGAGGTTCGGAATCCCGGCAGAAATTGTTACCGATAATGGGACACAATTTGCCGACAGCACGTTCAAGGCAATGATGACCGGCTTCCACATCAAGCATCACTTTGCCTCAGTGGAGCACCAGCAATCTAATGGCCAAGCAAAAGCAGCAAATAAAGTTATTCTCGATGGGTTAAAGAAAAGAATACATGAAGCCGGCCCAAACTGGGTAGAACAGCTTTATTATGTGTTGTGGGCCTATAGAACTACGGCTCAAACAGCTACTGGAGAAACTCCATTCAGAATGACGTATGGCTGTGAAGCCATGATACACAGGAAAGGTAAATTGGCTCAAAGATTCAACAAAAAAGTGAAACCGAGATCTTTCAAGAAGGCGATCTCGTGTTACGACAAGCAGACATCGGGAATAAAAATGTCCGAGATGGGAAGCTAGCAGCAAATTGGGAAGAACCATATCGGGTTGTCCAAAATCTTGGGCAATGTGCATATCTGTTGGAAACACTAGAAGGCAAACAAGTCAAACGGACGTGGAACGCGGACAAGTTAAAGAAATATTATAGCTGACAGTGTGCAGCCAAGAAGTCCATGTGTTTTCCTTTAGTTGGCTTTAAGTCCGTCATTGGGATCATGGAATTTCACCATGTGTTTCCCTTTAGTTTGCTTTAAGTCCGTCATTGGAATCATGGACGCCATGTGTTTCCCTTTAATTGGATATTGAGCCCATCATAGGGATCATGGATTATTGTTCTCACCATGTGTTTCCCTTTAATTGGCCATTGAGCCCGTCATAGGGATCATGGGAGTTCACTGTGGTTTCCTTTAGTAGGAATCCCCATAAATTTTTCATGTATTTCTCATTAGTCGATTATGTAAACCAGGAATATAAAACCCATGCAAATCTATCATTGAGATCATGAACTTATGTAAGTCTTCGAAGAATATTAATGAGATCCTTATTGTAAGGACCATTTTATTGTGCACAAATTTGAGCGCTTAGTCGTTGTTTTGTATTAACTCGGTCCTGATCAGGCCGACGTAACTACTTAATCATGGGTGAATCATCGGGTTCGCCGAAAGAATTACATCTACAGATTAACATTGCGAATACATTTAACAGTTACTAAGAGGGGAACATGATCCCACAATAATATTTAAATCCCGACCTATGATTTGGGTTAAATAATACTTGGCCATAGAAGCCAAAATACGAAAGAAATGAAGTATTCAAATCCTGACCAATGATTTGGGCTAAAAAATACTTGGCCATTGAAGCCATAATACGGAAGAAATAAAGCAGCAAAGCAAATCGCGATTGACAAGTCAAGAAAGTTAAGATAAATTGTGCAATAAATTGTACATCGTCGAGGAAGATAAAATGTTCGGAAATTGTTTGAAAGAAAAGCAATAAAAACAAGTACAAATAAAACCGGTATCCCGGCCCTTCAGTTTCCGCCATCATCCCGAGCTGGATTCTCCTTGGGCGTGCCCACCGAGCTCGACTCCTCCTCCTCATAGTCAGAAACGGTCAGCAGCTGGCCATTCCTGACGTAAGATTTGAAGTGCATGCCCGCGGTGTTCAGCTCAATGCCAGGATTCAAGAAGCGAATCTGATCCAAAGCATTGTTAAAGGAAGCTTCAGTGGACCGGGCTAGCTGCGACTGAACAAACATAAGTTCGTTGAGGGTATCGGCTACTTCCTTAGTTTTCTTCTCATTAAGAGCGAGTAGCTGATCACACCGGTCGCGAGCGTCGGTGGCCCGACCCCAGAATACGATCAGATTCTCTTCCAACTTGGCCACGGCAGCCCAGGAGGATTCAGCCTCTGCCCGAGAAGCTTTAAGTTGGGCCCAGGAAGCCTCGAGCTTGGAAGTCAGTTTGGCCACTGACTCTTGCGCCTCTTTAGTTTCGGCCCGAGATGACTCCACTTCCTTGGCCGAGGCTGCAGCACTTTCCCGAGCTGAGTCCAGCTCCTGTTGAAGTCGCCGAGTCTCATTCTCGAAAGCTTCAAGCTCGGCAGCCACCTTGCAAGCTTTTTTATTTAAAGAAGCCAAGCTTCCAAGAAGGGTGGCACTCTTCAAGCAAGCTAGCTCCATCGAGCTCAGCTCCTCCAGCTCGGGGTCCGAGAAGGGGACCAAGTCGGAATACCTCTTCGGTGCCCGAGCAACTTGGAAAAACTCCCGAGTTACACCCTTGTCCCAAAGAGATCGGGGGGACAGTTGAATCCATTCCTCGGGAGACTCGGGCACTGAGGCAGGGGCATCAGCAGGGGCCGAGGCATCGACGGGAGGGTCCGTCATAGGGCATCGAGGATGACCACGGGTGCCTCGGTCGCAGGAGAAGAAGGCGGACGAAGAACTGGTAGAGCTTCCAAAATGGGCTCGGCAAGAGCCGGGGCTGGGCTGGGATCGCTGACCGTGGCCTTTCCTTTCCTTCGGTCAGCTTTCGCTTCTTTTCCGAGATTTGAGGGCCACGAGGTGAGCAGGTCGGGGAACAGGGTTGGAGTTCATTTTGACCGCTGCACAAAAACATCAAAGTTAATGTTAACAATAAAGGAAGTCAAGTTTTCAATCTTATCTTTGAAAGAAATTTAAACTGACCACACTGAATATAATAAGCTATGGGGGCCAAGCTTTGCGATTCTTTGTATGACATTATTCGAGCCGCAGAAGTAGCATCGGAATCCGACAACCGAGTCTCGTCAGTTCGATAAAAAGCAGAAGGAAGGTCATAATGAGTGGAAGACCAGTATAATGGGAACTTCCAGGATCCCGAGGAAGAATCAGAGGAATTAGAAAAGAAAGGGTGTTGGCCGGGTTCGGCAACAACTTTAAAGAATTTATCTTTGAAGCTCTTGAAGGACTCGGCATATAAAGAAAACAGCCGACGGTCAGAGTGGTCGCGGTCATTACGGCCTCGGAAAGAAGTCCACCCTTTCCGGTCAGCAGGTTCTCTACCTGATCGGTTGGTTTGAACAGTGAAAAAATAAAAGAATAAAGAACAAGTACAAGGAATTTCTAGCTTCTGGCAAAGAATTTCAAAGGCTTGCATAAAAGCCCAGGCATTTGGATGAATTTGAGAAGGGGCGACTTGCAAATGATCTAACACCCGCATTTGGAAGTCGGTAAAGGGAAGACGAACTCCCAACCGAGTAATTATGTCTTTATAAAATAAAAAGAAATCGGGATCATTGCCTTCCCGGGTAGAGCAAATAGGCTCACCCGGGCGGGGAAGGCAGACATAAAAGCCTTCCTGAACCCCGAAGGGGAGTAAAGCAAGGCCCTCGGAATCCAGCACCAAGGTGTGTTGTAACACCTCGTGGGTAACCCAGGGAAACCTACCTGTTAAAGCAGGGGAGAGAGTTTAAGATCGAGACCCGGTCGCGGATTGCTCAACAGTTCTGGCACGAGATGAGTCCATAATTACCTACGATAATAAAGAAAACAGCAATTAGTAAAGTACCTGGAGGATGAACCATCAAGGGGCAAGGGTGAGACGAGGTCGGAACTGGTACGACGGAATCTTCAACAGAAGTCGGCACCCCAGTACTATGATCTAACCGGGGTGGTGGTGTATTGGCCTCTTTTGGAAGGGGTTTAGGAACCATGACGGGGTTATGTCGACACTGATCCAGTAGGGCTTCAGCCTGTTTATTGAGATCCTTACCGGCTAAGTATATAAATTCCTCAACATATTTTGAACAGTATTCATATCGAATTTCAAACTCTGTCTCGGGCATAGGGCTGTTTCCAGAACTGATTGAAGGGGCATTACTCGAAGGAGTGGGAGCCCTGGGGGGTACCCTAGACTCTAAGGAAAGTATTGCAGACCTTTGATGTGACGATGACCCTGACCTAGAGGACCCTAATCTGGAAGGATTGGGAGGTTTGGGAATAGGGGCTTTTGAACTGCCAGGGTTAGAAGGAACCCGAAGCAGGGATTTTCTCTTTTCTTCTTCAGAAAGGGGAAGGCCAAAGAACCAGAATGCAACACGAGGGGAAACCGTTCTGCGGATTCTTTCTTCTTGTTCAGGAGTGTATTTCATGGTAAATATTGGAAGAACACAGAAAGGTGGAAAAAGCATAAGAATTGGGGATTATGGAAAGTGAAAGGAACATGCAAAAAATATTGGCACTCAGGGTTTGTGCGGAACAGGATGAAAAATAAAGAATTAAAATGGCAGTAAATAAAAACGTAAATGAGAAATACCTGGAATGAAGGAAGGTTGATGGAAGGAGAATCGACAGCGAGAAACAAAGGATTCAGAGAAGGTGCAAGAGAAAATGAGAGTGCAGAAGTTGCAAGTGATTCAGAGAAGGCGCAAGAGGAAATGAAAGTGCAGAAGTTACGGAGGCAAATCGAAATAAAGCACCATAATGAAATGAAACGGAAGGGGCACAATAAACAAAAAGAGTAACCGCCAAAATTCAAAAGATGTGGGTAATAACTACTGGATATGGAAGGTCATGGAAAGGGCAGAAAAGCCATTATCACAAAAAGGAAATGATTAAAGCATGCAAAGAAATGACAGTCTAATCGACAAGACACGTGGCAATAGAGAACGAGAAGTCATTCCATTCCTCAATGTTCATAGCTTTCCAGACTATTTTGAAAAGACAAGAGATAGCTCGGCACTGAAGTTGGTAAGAAGTGACTAGTGGAAACAATCAGAGAGGTCGATTACCTCGGCAAGGGGCAGATATAAAATCTACCCCAGAGATCGACTACCTCGGCAAGGGGCAGTTTACCTCGGACTTTGATTATCTCGGCTCGTACTTTGATTACCTCGGCTCGGATTTTTCTTAAAAACATGGTCAGCTCCATTACTAATACATCCCGGTCACCCAGAATGCTAGATGACAGGGCTGAGGGGCATCTGTTACGGATAAAAGATATCCTTTATCCTAGCAATTCAAATATTTAAACTTCCACTAACCCATTATCATAACCACCAGAGGATAGAAGATATAACTGCTATCTTTCAGTTATCCACATCTCTGAATATCCCGGAAGAAGATATTGGGCTTCAACCGTCTGTGATGGACTCCTGATCTGAATCAAGTCCTGTTTGCCCCTATCTTCCTTGCAATGGAATCAATTCTTCAATTGAAAGAAAAACAAAGTATGAAATGCTCTGTTTTCAAGAAGGCTTTTTAGGTTTGTGTTTTAAGAAATGGATCAGTGGAAAAGGATTAGAAACGGATTTGGATTGACACCATGGAATAGGAATTCCAATAAGTCTTGCAAGAATCACCACAATAGCTCAGAAGCTATTGATAAGAAACAAGAAGTTCTAAACTAAGAACAAGGGAGAAAACTCTCAACCTAACACACACAAAGTGCATTC
>PYAF01004202.1:48144-63902 GCA_007407185.1 Glycine tomentella
CCTCTTTGCTATAGTGAAATATGAAATGATTCTAGACAAGACTTAAGAGTCCAAAGAATAGAAAACTTCTAAGACAAAACTTTTGGAATTTTTAAAAGGACAAGCAACAAAGCACAATTTTGAAAGGACTACTCAAATAGGAATTTATGAGACAACTCAAGGAATACTTCAGATTTTACAAACTTCACAATAAAGATATATTAATGAATTCAATTGTTGCAAAACATTTCATCAATTCTGAATGTCATACACTTTTACTTGTTTTTGTTGTTCAAACAAACTTTGAAACTTGTAATTTTGTAGCTTGCTTCTAGTCTTCTGTTTTCCAGCTACTTTTCACTATTTCTTTTGTTTTCTAATATCACTTGATGCAATTTTCTTTTTGTTTTTGTTTTTCTTTTTGTTTCTAACAATTGTTTCAGATCAATCACGAATTTGAAATGAAAACAAAGTATTACACAACACAACAACAATACTAACACAAATTGACAAGAATCAAAGCTAGGAATTTGGAAAACTATGAAGAATACATGAAGAACATGAGAAACATGAAGAACACGAATTCACAATGAATCTTGAAGAAAACCTAGGGTTTTAATAACGCAGTACTTAACAAAACTACAGCACTAAGAATCACAAGAAAACATCAAGAAACAAGGAATTACTAAGGATTTTCGTTTTTGACTCTAATGCAGAATTTTACCTTTGAAGACACCCAAGACTGAAATTGAAGAAGAATTCCACAAGGTTTAAGCTCTAGATACCATATGATGGACTCCTGATCTGAATCAAGTCCTGTTTGCCCCGATCTTTGTAACACCCCAAAATTTTGGAATCACAGTCACCTACAGGGGTAAAATGTTAATTAGAAGCAATACAGAAGAATTTAGGGAAATGACGAAAATACCCTAAACATTTTGGAAAGTGACCAAAATACCCCTAGGTCTTCTAGCAATATATATTGAGAAGGAAATCTTATAAATATCCTTAAGGTTATAGAAATAACCAAAAAACAATACTTCCAGGGAAACAATTACAGAGATACCTGAACATTTTTTGAAATAACGATTTTACCCCTAGGGTGAAGGGTAAAATTACCAAAATACCCTTATGTCAAAAATGACCAAAATGACTTCAGAAATTTGTAGGAACCTGAGTATAGGATAAAATACTTTTAGATAACAAATTATCAGCAAGGTTGAGGGCAGAGAAACCTAAAATAGAATTTCTACGAATTTTGGAAGATAGGTTGAAAAGAGCTTAATCTAGACTACCTCAGACATCAGAAAAATTTTAAGAGAAGGATGGACATAATTTATGGAGTTTTCTCTTAATTATGGGAGGAATAAGTGTTCTAAATAAGTTAATAATTCAAAATAGACCAATAAGAATTCAAGAAAAGTTATTACATGTAATTGAAAGAAAAATTGGATTGATTTGGGCTTCTAAATTAAGCCTTGATCGTATGATGCAAGATCAATGGAGGAAAACTCTAAGAAACTTCAAGAATGAACACATGGGTGCTGAAAAGGCTAGGATACATGCCATTGGTCCATTTGTAAAGTAAGGTAATAATGAATTAAGAAGATTTTTTGGAAAACTTCCTCTTAACTCATTTTGGACACGTAGACATTTATAAGCATTATTTCAAAGATCCCAACGGTCCAAAGTTAGATATATGGGATATTATTATACCTTTAAAATTTCAAAGAAATCCAACGGTTAACAAATCCGGAATCACTATTTTACTGATACGGGTTTTGGTAAAAAAACTCAAGAATGAAGAATGAAGAAAAACCCAAATTTTCCTAAGACTAAGCTTACTCCACGTGCAAACCAAGAAAGGAGGAGAATGGTTGAGAAAATTCAAGAACTTGGCCACTTGGAAGCTAAGAATTGGATGGCCAATAAAAAATGAAACAAGTATAAAGTATAAAGTAAGCTTAGATTTTTGTAGTAAAAGATTAAGCTAAACCATCTTATATAAGGAAGCATATGACCGAAAATTTGGACAGCCTAAGGAGAGTTAAAACCGTGCAAAACACTAGCCTAAAGCCTTTCATTCACCTTTTACCAAAACATAAAGCAAAAGCCTAAAACCTTGGAAGTTCACGTGAAGCACTAGCCATTTTGAGAGCAAGAGCTATTCAAATTCAAGGAAGAAAGGTTGTTCACAAGGCTTGGGGAACAAGGTATGTGGGAGTTATGATAAACTATGTTTGAATAGCAAGCTTATTTAGTTGTTTCTATAGAAAATTGTGTTATGTATTCTAGGTGTTTGATGAAATGTCTCAAAAAACTAAAGATAGCTAAACACAAGATTATTTGATTAATTAACTTGGCTAAGGTTAAGGAATGATTGTTGCATAAATAATTGGAACTTAACTTAATGGATGAATGTAAGTCCCTTAAGATTATAGGTATTACGGTTAATTTAAAAGAAAATAATGGTTGGATGGACTATTTTTACTAATGAATCCGAAAATTAGAGAAAGTATGGCTATCTTAAAGAATTAGTTGTCAAAAATTATAGTTGATCAATAAAGAATAGGTTCCTGTCACTTGGTTGTTGGCCGAAATATTATTAGGTATCCATAAGTATATATATTTAATTGGATGCTAGAAAGTAGTTGAAAGTATGTTTATTTATTCTCAAGGTTATGTTGAACTAAATAAAGACTAATGTTTAAGTAGCTTTCCTTAAAGTATTCCATGTTTTAAGCTTGTACATAAGGTGTTTGATAATTGGTTTAAATGAACAAAATATGTTTAAGAACGTTGGCTTGAATCCTTGTTGTTGAGTTTGAAATATATTTGTGTGGTTGGTCGCTTTAACAAAAGTATGTATTATTTCTTGTGTTGTAAAACTGAAATACACAAAGCTTATGTATTGTTGTGTGATTCTATACACTTTGATAATACTAATAGGTTGTTTGGCATCTTATGAATACCTATGAGTTTAAGTGGTTTTATGATGTTGATGATGAAATATTGGAATCTTTATGTTGTGACTATTGTGACTATTTATGGATTCCAAAAGTTGTGATGAATTATGGATGTTGAGACGTGTTCCACTGGAGTGGGTGGAATTATCTTATATAAGAAATTGAGAAATAAAGTAATGGTGAAGATGAATTGAAAAATAAAAACAAGTCATTACATATTCCATTTGCATTTATCCCCTCGGAGTGGAGGGAGGTCTTACTGGAGTGGGTGGGACTGTTTCACTGGAGTGGGTGAAACTATATTGATTATGGTACCTTTTAATAGGACTCTGAGATCTCAGTCATGCATCATATAAAAAGATGAGCATGCATCTCATGCATCACATGATGGGTATGTGTATACTGTATGGGTTGTGTAGTTCTGAATATTGTATGTGGTGTGGTCTTTTATACTTAAGATTTTATCTATCTGTATTTATTTATGTTTATTCAAACTATGTTTATCATATACTTACCCCTATTTGTGTCTGTGGTTGACACCTGTGATGACCCCAATTCATTTGGGCGAGCAGGGAAACAGTGAAGCATAAGTCATGGATGATATTGAAGAAGATGTGATGAGGAAGATTGATGAATTGTAATTTTGTGTTTAGTGTGTATTTTGTTTCTGTGTAACTTGTATTAAAACTAGACAGTCTGTATATTTTTGGACGTGTATTTGGACTGTATCTATTTATCATAATTGAACCGTAGTGGGGGAGAAGCGTTTACGTTACGAACGAACCATGAAACTTGCAAGCAAAGTGGAAAAAAATTTTCTATAAAATTTATAAATAACAAGATTCTAATACAAAGTGGACACAAGATTTCACCTAAAATTAATCAAGCACGAGAGAGTAAAGAGAGGCGTTACAATGGTGGTATCAGAGCTATGGGTTGTTTTATAAGGACTGTGTGCTTACTATGTGTATGTGATGATATGTGGTTTTAAAGTATTTGCTATGTGTTGTATGTGTTTGATGTATCTCTAAGAACTTTGTATTCTGAAGGTTGAGCTAAGCTGAACCATGAATTGGGAATTGTGTGACATGTTTTTAAATAATTAAGGTTTTAATCTGCAGTTGAGAAATTTCTTGAATTAACTTAATTGAAAATATTTGCACAAGTGATTTGATTTTGGATTAATGAACGCTTGGTTGAATAAATAACTTGAAATAAATGGGTAAATGTTAAGTAACTTGAATATATGGGTGTTATCACTATTTGATTTAAAATCATGGATTGTTTTGTTAAAGTTTAGATGTTGTATTAAAAAAAGAAAATTTTAAGTGTTTTAAGTATTTCATAAATCTTTGAATTTATGAAGCATCCTTATCATATGGAATTCTATAAAGGTTAATGTGAACCTTAGTTTATGAATAGTTTAATCGGTAGAGATTTTAATAGTATAGAATTATAAATATCTAATAGAATTTGTTGCTACAATTTTGATGGGCCGAAATCTTTCTATGTTTCCTTAAGTATCTATATTTAATTTGATACTAAAATTAATTGAAAATATGACTATTAAGAAAATAAGTATAAAGTTTTATTTCAAGACTTTTATGAAATAAAGATGCTTATCAGACGTTTAGTAAAAAGAATTTAAAGAGGACAGAGATGGTTTAAGTGTTGAATGAAATGTTGGTAAACATGTTATGGAGGTGGAATCAATTCTTTAATTGAAAGAAAAACAGAGTATGAAATGCTCTGTTTTCAAGAAGGCTTTTTAGGTTTGTGTTTTAAGAAATGGATCAGTGGAAAAGGATTAGAAACGGATTTGGATTGACACCATGGAATAGAAATTCCAATAAGTCTTGCAAGAATCACCACAATAGCTCAAAAGCTATTGATAAGAAACAAGAAGTTCTAAACTAAGAACAAGGGAGAAAACTCTCAACCTAACACACACAAAGTGCATTCAATTTCATTGAATCAAAAGTTGTTACAATCTGTTAAAATGTAGCTTATATAGGACACGAAAATATAAGCTAATGAAATGTAAATGCGTCCTAAATGAAATACAAATGTAGCTTCCAAGGAAAGCTATCCAAACAAATGTTTTAAAACTGAAAAATGGCGCCTCTGCAGCAGAAACTGAAATAATCGATTATTTTGAATGGTAATCGATTATTTTGAAGCAAGCAATCGATTACTAACTCTTGGTAATCGATTACATTGTTCATATCATCTTGGAAACTGACTCAAGAACAAAGTAATCGATTATTTTCACAAATAATCGATTATCACAAGAGCTCCCAAACCCAGGTAATCGATTACTTGGTTTGGTAATCGATTATTTTACTCATATTCATCCTGGAAACTGATATATGGCCAAAGTAATCGATTAATTCGACATGTAATCGATTAAAACAGAGCTATCTGCATTTTTCAGACTGATGTAATCGATTACAGGATGCTTGTAACCGATTACATGTATCAAAAGATGCTTTTAATCTGTTACAGGATGCTTTTAATCTATTACAACAGACAACACTCCTTTTGTGTTTTCACTACTTTTGTGGGCTTCTTCTTGCTTTTCCAAGAGATATAAGTTGGATTGGATATGATCTTGAAGTGTTTGAGCCCTAGCCCTTGTCATTGGCCCTTTAATCACCAAAGGAGGTTTTTCCATGTGTAGTTCCAAGCCTTCCTCCTCTTGACTTGGTTTGAGGATTGCATCAGTCCGTCATCAAGGTCCAGGTTAAAATCCTATAAATAGAGCATACACCATGGTGAAAGGTACACACAATTTTGACTCTCTCTTTTCCATTCACACGGCACACACTGCACGTCAATCGTGTTGTGAATCCCTGCTGTGATCTTCTTCTTCCTTGAGTTGCTTCAGCCTTATAAGCACCTTGAGAGAGAGAGAGTCTGATCCTACATAAAATCATCCAACAATCCTTGTTGGACATTTCTGTTCTCTCTGAGCAGAACACCGTAAAAGACAAAAATCACCGATTATAAAAATTAATAATCATCATTTTTAAAATATAAAAACTATATGCTAAGTGTATGTTTGAAAAACCATTTATCAACATACATTTTTTATAAGATTAATATGGTGGTTGGAAAGGGAAATTTAAGAGTTAAAAAAAAGATAGGAGAAGAGGTTCTTCATTTAAATCACTCCCTTTCTTAACATTCTAACATAAACTAATAATTAACATTGACTAATACCAAAAAATACATTTTTATACTTAAGCGCGTCAAATTCTTAAAAAGACGCAGAAGCAAGTTGCGGGATTTCATATGGATGTACGTTATAAAGTAAAAAACGTGCAATCAAACATGTGATAATTTTAATCAAAAATTAAAAACTTTAAGCACATCTTATCTTATTATGAATCTTTATCTTATTATGAATTGAACAGTCTATAACCTTAAGCTAACTATTAAAATTGCGTTAGGGCAGTCCGTTTTTAATTTTTATATTATACCAAAATTTGCTTAAATTATAATTTTATGAGTTACCTACATACATTTAATATGTAATAAAGAAGCCCTTCAAAAAAAAATGTAATAAAGAAACTTACAAGTTGCAACCGATACTCACGTGTCTCAATGACAAGTAAGCCGGTTTAGCAGGACTTGGAAGCAGCAATATGGCACAAGGCAACAAAAAGATCCATGGTTTTGATTAATGTTGATTCCTCTAAGCCCACCACTCTAGATGTCTTTATCAAAGAAAACAAGGGTCATCAACATGCTTTAAGATAAGGAAGTGACTAAATGCATCAAACTTTTTGAATTTTTAGACACAAGTTATCTAGATATGGTGTTGATTTTTCTTAACCTGTATCAAATAGTTCATCATAAAGTTAGAACAATGTTACTTTGAATCAATTGTTGGATATTGAACCGGCGTACAATGAATGTAGAATAAGCAAAAATAAATACTTACATAAATAAATATAAATATAAATAAAATTATCCCATACAAGTTTATTGAATTGTTTGAAAACTTGTCCAGAAGCATATTAATACTACCGGAGAAATCTAACTTGGAGAAAATGGAAAATGGAATTAATAACCTGTAATGTGCTTTATCAGTTACCACAGACACTGCTGCAAATAAAATTATTGCTTTGACAGTAAATCAGCTTATTTAGTTCACTAAAGATTTTCATTTTTTTTCTACCCGAGCTTACAACAACAAACGGTACAATGAAGAAAATTTCTTAAATTAATTTAAAATTTTAAAAAAATCAACATAAATAAACTTGATTGTAAATGAGATTCACTAAATACTTTATTTTACCATCCAAAAGAAACCAATTCTTTTAAAAACTCTTTTCCAACATTATTTCTACATATTAACTAATTTTGTTAATCTCAATCCTCAATCCTTATCAAGTTATTCTTTCAACGTCAGTCAATACAATAGTTCTAATAATTTTAGAATTGGGTTGATTTTTGAAAACTCAACCATATAGATGTATTTATCACCTCAAAATATATCAGTTATTGGACAATCCTTCAAATTCAGATAGTACTACAATAACATGAAATGCCATTGCAGCTAGAGAGCTATGAGGTTTCCAGAAAACAAACATATACTGAAGGAATCAAGCTTTTAAAAAATAATCTACTCACTGCAATTTCTGTCACAACATCAAAGTTTTTAAGTATTGGGGGTCGCAATTGTAGCTGCATCAATCACATTTATCGTCAATTTCCCACAAATCAAGAAACAAGACGAATTCGCAATTGAAATTTAAAAAATTGGCAGAAACCAATTTAAGTGGAGAAAAGAAAAGGGCACATGCCATTTCACTATATACACAAATTTCATTTCACAATTTTATCCTACACAGAGAAGAAGGGGGAAAGAAAAAATGAAACCATGAAATCAAAATACAAACAACTAATCGGCTCATTACTTAGCTGATGCCAAGCATATCTACAGCAGGTTTTTCTACGTTGCACTCATCCAAATCTCATAAACCAGAACTATCTTAACAACCCTTCATTCATTCCCTGAAACCTACAAAGCCTTATTCTTCTTCATCCTATAGTCCTCTCTATTATACCAACATATCGCTCAACTTCAAAACTGGCAGGAAGTACCAAGCCTCTGTCTCTGCCTCTGACCTAAGGTTATGGATTTCCTCTTTGCAAAAGCCGAATACAGCAGCTCTTGAAACTTCTCCAGAAACAATGACCATTCATCCTCGGTCATTTCTGTCACATCCACAAAACTTATGCTTGGAGGAAGCTGCTCATTGGCACTCTTATGACCAGATGATGTATTTGCAAAATGGCCATTATCCACCTTTCCTCCATATTTCTGCTGATTCTGATTTTTCCCATCTAACATGGTATTTTTCAGTGATACAGAAAGTTCTGAAACAGATGGGATTTTTTCTTCAGTGGAAGAAGTAACAAATCCCTTTGGAGATTCTCCCTCAGCTTCCTCCTCTTCCTCCTCAATGCATTCCTCCAATTTGGAAAGCGGATTACGGGCATGCCCGTTCCCAAGTGCAGGCTGAAAAGTTGGTCTGGTTAAAGGGTCATCTATTGCCATCTTTGGCGTAAAATCTGATCCAACTTCATCATAATAATCTATATCAAACAGAAACTCATCATCTCTCATCTCAGCCCCGGGAGACAGTTCCTCCCTGTCCCTCTCCGCCATTATCTTCCTTGCCTCCAAACAAACAACCTCAAGTTCACTGGGCTCCTCCTCACCCCTGCGGAACTCCCTAGTCATCATCTCACCAATTTCAGCGAGGCAAAGGCCATAAGCCGCAGCCTCCTTGAGGAAAATAGTGCACAGCACCAAGACTCTGAGACACGCCTCTCGGATCATTGGCAGTTCCATTCTCAGCATCTCACAATCGCGATAAGGGTCAAGATCTTCAATGTAGGCAAGCTCATCCTCTGAGAACGGAATGGAAGCCTGTGGCCAATGAATCCATTCAAAATATGGATCCTCCAAAGTTTCAGGAAGGCAGAGCCCATGATCAATGGGAATCAACTCCACCTGACCAAAACTCCCAATGCCATCAAGTTTCCTAACCAACAAGTTCCCAGCATGCCTATCGGTGTTAAGAATCCTAATGTCCAAAATCCCTATACGATGCACAGAAGCAACCGGGAAACTCGATGTCCCATGATCACTGGCATCAAAATCATGAGGAATAAACTGCTGGAAAGACGCAATCTTGCTAAACAGCCTCTTCCGCCACAAATTGTTCCCATTGACACCATCATTCACATTGAACACCGAGTGTGTGATCTTCACCAATGCAGTAGGAGGCACGTTGGCAAAATGATCATAGTCAAGAAGATAAGCAGCAACCTCTCTAAACCCAGTCTCCCCAACCCGAACAGATCGCTTCAGCCCAGGCTGCCCAAGCGCCTTGCCAACAAAACCTTTCGGGTTATTCGGGGCAAAAGGCTCCTCATCGGTTGGCTTCACAATTGCAACACTATCCCCCTTACTGTTTCTGAAATAGTAAGCACCTCCAAGCCCACTATGCACCGGAATAGGTTCAATCCCCATCTTAATCGCCTTCATAATGTCCTTGATCATGTGCTTGATCCCATCAAGCCGATTAGACTGTCCCAATATCTCAATAGGCCCACTTTTATCAATGTCCCTCCCCTTCGGCGACAGACACGGCGTAGAGGAGCTCCTAGGCATAAGATTATTTTTCCCCCTAGTGAGCAAAAGCGGGGTATCGTTCCGAACAGCACTAAGGTCATTCTTGAAGACCATATCCCCAAAAGTGAGATAACTCTCATCAACCGGGACATTGAGGGCAAGCTGCAGCCTCCTCTTAACAGTGTGCACATTGTCACCGCGATCCAAATCCATACCCAACACACACCCTTTCTCCGTCTGCACGAACACGCGCCTCCGCCCCGCTGGTTGTTTCCCATGATACTCTCTCCCAAGGGGACTGCTCCTTATCACTGCTACAGCCATTTGAGTATGCACAGGGCTGTCGAGTTTCCGAGACATCAACAGAACAACAACCACGGCACACGACAACAGCGGAAGAAAGGTTCCTATTCTTCCCTCCTCCCAAGTAGTTGTCAACTACACTGAAAGCTTTGTACCAATGTCTCACACCCCCAACGATCATTAATTTCTCACAACAACCACACCATCATCACTTCAAGTTTCGACCTAAGATATTTATATCTGCAAATACAATAAGTCTAAAATTATCATTCATAAACATGAAGGATACGAAAAAACACGACTAGATTCAATCTTGATTGAAACTTAATAATGATTAATAAAAAGAAGAAAATAAAACTGTTTAGGGAACAATAATGAGTTAGGATTTTGAGGAAAAGATAGAACATACCCCTAATTAAGGGAATGAAATTGAACGTCGTTTCAGCTGAAACCAATGCGAGATCTGAACAAAAAACAGAGAGAGAGAGAGAGAGAGAGAGAGAGAGAGAGAGAGAGAGAGACACCCTGCGAACGGTGATTTCGGAAGGGGAAGAAGAGGACAGAGTCCGAGGACGGAACCGTACGATGAGGCAACTCGTCCGAGTTGACTCCGAGGGTTTCTTCTTCTTCTTCTTCTTCAGAACACGCAGAAGAGAGCCTTTGTTGTTGAACTTGAGAACCTTGACCCTGAACCCTCTCTCTTTCCCTTTCTATAATTTCTCTTCTTTCTTTTTTTATAATTTTTTTTTTTTAATCCTGTGCTGCTGTGCTTTGTATTGCTCGCTCACGCTCGAAGCGTTCCTTCTTCTTGCTTTAACCCGATGCGGGGAGTGCGGTCAGGGAATTAACCATGGTTAGAACCTGACCACTCTCCGGGAGTGGAAGGGTCTAGAACCGGGGTTCGGGGCCGTTGGATGGTGCCGCGAGATGTTCGACACGTGGCAGGGAAGAGTGACGTGGAGATAAGGGAGTGGAGGATGACAGGGCAATGAGAGTCACCGTCGAGGAAGGAGAGTTAGCGAATGGGCGAGGGGGTTCAGCAAGGCAAATTTTTAAATATAATATTTTTTTAATAAATATTTTAAAATTTGGAACTGTTAGAAAAATATTTTGAAATTTGGAACATTCAGTACACTTAATTTGGGTGTGATTACTTTCATTGTTAATTCGGTCGCTAACATTTTTTTTTAAGAAAATATTATAATTTTTTTTATTTTTTTATATTTGCGACCACAATATTCTATCAGAAAAACTATTAGCGACCAAATTAACGACTAATCTTCATCATTTAATTTTTAAGGTAAAATATCATTTAATATTATTAATTGTTATTTTTATCTAATTTTAAAATATTTTTAGACCGATCTTCATCATAGATATGATATTTTTTACTTTTTTTAAATATTGTTTTGTTTAGTATTTTTTTTTAATTTTATATGATTTTATTTAATATATTCTGGATTTTTAGTATATCTAATTTTTAATATATTATTTTATTTAATATAATTTTTAATTTTTATATGTTTTGTTTAATATTTTTTGGATTATAAATATAACTATTTTTTATTAAATGTATGAAGAAATATTATACTCATTGGATTCTCTACCAATATGATGGGATATCATGAGAGAATGAAATGTTATTTAAGCAATTGTGTAAAGTTAACACTTATAAGTTCAATTTCTCACTATACTAATTGTAAGTATATAATATCTCGAAAAAAAACTCAAGTTGACGTTTCATCTGTTCAATTATAAATTTTCTTAAGTATTTTCCTTTTTTTAGATCATATCAAAATTGGCTAACTTTTTGAAATATGTCCTTCAAATGGTCTAACTTATGATAAAAATGTCTTATCGAAGTTACGATATGTCAAAACGCTTGAAATTAAGAAAAGTAATTAAAAAAATAAAAAATAACATTAAATTAACTAATTAAATAATTAAAAATGTAGAAAAACAAGAAAATTTTTGGATGATTGAAGATTAAATCCTAATTTTGAGGTACTTAAAGGAATTTTTTGAAAAACAATAGTTTATGAAATTCCCTTCGGACATTCTTATCAAAAGTTATGATCGTTCGAAGTTTATATATACTACGTATGCATGACACGTGTCACAACCAAGAAAAACACGCCTAAATTAAGTCTGTTTAAATATGCTCAAATTGGACGAGTTTGACTGCCACATATTTTGAATTATTTTCCAAACAGCACCAAATTAAATATTTATTAAAAAATATTATTTTTAAAAATTTGTTGGTTCAGCAATGTTGTGCGGTGATTTTGAGTCGTCCGCTCTGCCTACGCCCACGTGTTTTTCACACATGTGATTGTTCAATGCCGAAACTAACATTCACTAAAATAAAATGAGTAATGGTTACATGGATAAGCAAGCATACACTTAATTCAGATTCTGTAACTTTTTTCCACATCATTCACGGCAAAAAAAATAAAACATAGCAATTTTAATAAAAAATTACGAAAATATTGCAATTTCCAAACTATTTACAATTGTATAGCAATCAATCACGTCCTCCCCAGACGTGTTCAATCACATCCTCCCTGTGCGTGTGTAACACCCCGTGTGCACCCGGCGTATTAACATTATCATTGTATCAGAATAGCGCAACAAACATAAACATACATCAATATTGGAAGCTTAATCAAAACAACGATATATTATATACATATATGATGAAGCCTGTTCAATATACAGAGTACATGCTTTTCAAGACTTACAAATATACATCAAGTGCCAAAATACAGGCATACATCAACAAAATATGAGCCAACAGGCTCAGTCATCTATGCCTAGGGTTCTCATCAACATCTATCCCGTCTCAGGCCTCTTGCCTTTAGATCTCTCTGCTACTCCTGTACTGTCACCTGCAACAAGAGCCCCAAACAGGGGTGAGATAATAATCTCAGTAAACTCAGGTTTCTTGGAGGTTTCCCTCCCCCCTGGTTCACTCACAAACACAGATCCAGAATAACAATATCAATTTATCATTCTCATATCATCAGCCTTCTCGGCTTCCATAAAACTTAAAATAAACATATCACAATACAGCCATATTTATACATACATCATCAGTACTGAGAGAATGTCTATCCAATGGATAAACCCTCTTTAACTTTGTCTAACGCCTGAGGAGGATCATCTGATAGGTACCTTATCTTAGGACTTATTGCCTTTGTCTAAGAAGCTCATCTGACAGGTACGAGTCCTCAGAATCACATTAGACTCTATCCAATGGCTAAGGAGGGTCGTCTGACAAGTACCTTATCTTAGGACTTATTGCCTTTGCCTAAGAAGTTCATCTGGCAGGTACATTTTGTAACATCCCGGGCACTGACGAGGGCGGGGAGTGATCGCCGGTGCAGTGAGGCACGGATAAGGAGCGGCTTCTGGCAGGCTTCCAGCCGGAGGGGTACATGAATGAATCGAATACACACCCGAACGAGAGAGATTCAGAGGCTGTGCAGGTATGGGACTGTACAGTTGAGGATAACTTAAAGGATTTAATAGGTACTACCTATACCAATAAGGTGCATTTACTTTTCGGTAGCCCGTAACATAAGAACTCCACAGTTAAGCGTGCTTGACTTGGAGCAATCTTGGGATGGGTGACCTCCTGGAAAGTTTCTCAGGAAGTGTGTGAGTGAGGACAAAGCACACTGAAAAGTCTTGTGTTGGTATATAAGGACAGTCGTTGATCCTGCAAGTGGCCGGACGTTACTTGTGGTATCAGAGCAAGGCCTCTCTACCAGTACGGTGTGGTTCGAGGACGAACCAAGCGGAAGCTGGTGGGCATGTAACATCCCGGGCGCTGACAAGGACGGGGAGTGATCGTCAGTGCAGTGAGGCACGGACAAGAAGCGGCTCCTGGCAGGCTTCCAGCGGGAGGGGTACATGAATGAATCGAATACACACCCTAACGAGAGAGATTCAGAGGCTGTGCAGGTATGGGACTGTACAGTTGAGGATAACTTAAAGGATTTAATAGGTACTACCTATACCAATAAGGTGCATCTACTTTTCGGTAGCCCGTAACATAAGAACTCCACAGTTAAGCGTGCTTGACTTGGAACAATCTTGGAATGGGTGACCTCCTGGAAAGTTTCTCAGGAAGTGTGTGAGTGAGGACAAAGCACACTGAAAAGTCTTGTGTTGGTATGTAGGGACAGTCGTTGATCCTGCAAGTGGCCGGGCGTTACTCATTTCCTTAGAACCACATTGGATACCTACTCCGTAGAAGGGCATCTGACAGGTACCTTACCTCAGGGCTTATTGCCTTTGCCTGAGGAGCTCTCTGACAGGTACATTCCTACGGAATCTCCCTATTCTATTCTACTGGCCAGAGAATTCTCCTAATATCATATCATCATCTCTATCCTTTCATTCATTTCATCACCAATACAGAACATAACATTATCTCAGTGTATAGACAATATCAATCATCATATCCAGGTCTCAGTATAACAGTAAAACAATATCCATATGCATAACATGCCAGGCCATTACCCTCTTTGGGTACAGTGAAACACAAGAAAGGAGAACAAACTCCAAGAACAATGAGCTTACCTGATCTCAGCTCAATACCGGCTCTCCCGGTTTCGTGATGACCACCACCAATAGTCTGAGTCTCACGCCCTACATTAGGCATGCAGACAAACAATCAGTAACGGTTCTCAACCGTTTATATGAAAGGAAACACTCTTCCTTTCCATGTTAACCTCTCTATCTTCTAACTTAAGGTTCATTAAGGCTCATCATACACAAGCTCTCTCTTAGACCTTCAGTGGTCTATCTCAGTTAATTAAGGCACTAGAGTCACCACAGGACTCGGTGCAAACAACACAAGAGCTATAAGCTCTGTGCAAACCCAAATACTCCATAATTCAATATATGGCTTGAACGGTTCCTTTCACACACAAAACCCGTTCCAAAAGCCTCTCAAGTACACCCAAAATAATTATCAAGGCTCTTGCATGTCATATCATATCAAGTAACTCAACATACACAGGCCACACATGCACATATCAGAGCCCATAATCAAAGTTCACCAAACTAACATTTGAAAGCTAATCATTCATCACCACAACGTTTTAAACACACTTTTCTAAAGGACCCAAGGCTAATTCTAGCTCTATCACAAATGGGTCACTATTCACCCAAAACCCCAATTCACAAATTAATCAGTGAATCTCGAGTTTCTTACCTCAATGACGACCAAAAAGACCCGTGGACCGCTTTCCCTAGCTTGGGTGTCCAAGAATCTACGCCGTTCCTCGCCAAACTTGAGTTTTTACAAAGTCCCTAGAGAAAGGGATTTCTCTGATTGAGGGATTTTTAAAGGAAATTGATGAAGGATTATGGCTCACAAATGATTTCCACCAAGATATGGGTGTAAAAGAAGGTATTTAGGCCAAAGAATGGAGGTCTAAGGAGCTTGGAAGCTCATCAATGGCAGAAATGGCAAAGGAAGAGGAAGAGAAACAGTTTCTCTCTCCCAAAACGCGAAATATAACAACTTCGTTTAATTTCCTTATTCTAGCCTATTACGTCATTTTTCATTCATTTTTTTTTATGGATCACGTTTTTAGTTTACGAAATTTTTTTTTTTACATGATTTGATTTCATAAAAATAATATTTTAAGCGATTTGATAAGTTGGAATAATTAATTATAACACATAGTCCAAACATATTTAAGTATAACAGTCCGTGTACAGTCATCCAATAATAAAATACAGACCGTCATCAAGATAGTATAGTATGAATTACATAATTCTAAAAGCAACAACTTCGAACAAGAGCAACCATATATCATGCCAAAACACATCACGCAAATCAT
>PYAF01004202.1:75840-89783 GCA_007407185.1 Glycine tomentella
ATGTATGAACATTAAATTTTATATAATTATATTATATAATAAACCACTATATAATATAGAAATGTGGGGCCATGATCTACTCTTATTATCTTAGGATTCATCTCTCTCTCTCTTTTTATACTTGACACAATAATTATTTTCAGTAAAAAAATTAATTTTCATGCACTTGTAAAGATGTTTATACGGTTAATTAATTAAAAATTAATTCTGTGATTTTTACGGTGGTTATTTTAAAAGAAAAAAATTTATCAAATATAAATATTTATAATTATATTACAAGGTAAAAAAATATCTACATTGTCACTGCATTCTAATTAAATGGTTGGTAAAATAACTAAAAATTAAATTAAAAATAAAAGATAGTTTACCTGTAAAAATTATTAACTTATTAAAGTGTTTAGTCAAAGTTATTATTATAAAATTGATAAATATAAAATGATATAAAAATACTTATATGATTTTTATATAATTTTTTATCTTCTAGATTAAAAAATATTTTTATAATTATATTTTTAAGTTTTTTATTTTAACATCAAGTGTTTTTGTTGAAAAATAAAAAACAGAATGGCTAAAATAAACAGTATAATATTAAATAAAATATTCAGAATTTTATTAAAGTGTTAAAGATAAAAAAATAATAATAAATTATAGTTATAACTAAAAGCATAAGTTATTTTAAAAATACTAATGTATACTAAGCAACACCTATATATATTGATATATATTTTAGGAATTTGAGGGGCGGGGGGGGGGGGGGGGGGGGGGGGGGGGGGGGGTTGGGGACGGGTCACAATTTTAAATTTGTTAGGTTCACTTCTATTTTTTTTTCAATATATATACGTGACTATCTAATTAAAATAACAAATTTCTAAATCAGTATGATACAGGGTATTTTTTAATCGAATTTTTTATGTGTGACGTGTGTGTTATTATATGAGAAAAATCAAAACTGCATATATAGAGTATTTTTATATATTTTATATGTGAGCAATAATTTATGTATTATCACGTTTACTAAGACGTCATGTATGTACGTACGTTTGTAACTGTTTGTACGTATTCAAATATACATATTTTCGTAATATTGTTTCATATTACATATACACTTCAGAATTATTGAATGAAAATATCAAAACAATCATAGACCAAAACAATTTCATGAAAACCACATCTTAACTGGATGAGGTAATCTACATCCAAACTAACACAATATGATAACTTTTTTATCACAGTTTTTCCCAACCCTATTATGAAGGAAGAATGTGTAGCTATGAGCACTGTTTGGGGGATTCATAGATTCAAGTATTGCATCACCAGCAAGCATGCATGATTGCATTTGGAAAAGCACAACACATGGAGGGACCGAAATGTTATTAAATATTTGATCAAACTGGGCATGACCATGATTTTTTTGTTGTGTTGATGATTACCCTTGTTAGGTAAGCGCATTTGTCAGTACTTTTGATACAACAGAATCGAATGTATATCCATTGCCACATATTTTGCGCATGCCGATTAGGCTTAGTTAGTGCCATATCACTGTCTCTGAATAATTCTTATCCATTAAAATTGCATAAAAATAGAAGTGTTGCCTAGAATGAATCATCAGTTTCAAAGTTTTCTTCATCTTATAGGCACACAAGTTGTGGTACAAGCGGTAAACAATAGGTAAAAAGTTTCTGCAATATTACAGGTTTAATCGATGAGCACACGTGTTAATAAAGATTTACATTAATACCATAAATGAAATTAATCTCACCAAATAAATAAACATAGTACAAGACCTAGACGAGTTACAAAACCATCATCATGCTGAATTATTGATTATTTATTTATTTTTATATTATAAATATGTATCTTTATTTTTAAAAATAATACAAAGACATTATTATTATTATTATTGTTATATAAAAAGGGATCAAATTACATCTGTATAACTTTGATAATTATTACATAATTTTTATAACTTGAAATAAAATATATTTTTTATTGATTCAATTTTTAAATTATGTCTAAATACTACAACAAAGATAATTTATGTCAATTTTTTTTTTAAAATTGAATAACAACAAGAAGGTAATCAAATGATCCATATTTTAGTATATTTTAAAATATTTTTATTACGTCGATTTTAATTTATATGAATGAGATACGAAATGATTTTGAATTAATATAAAATTTTGCACATGTAATCTATGTGAAAGAAACTTTTTCAATCCAACAATGAGTTTTAAGAAAATATTATTTAGTTTAAAATTATGAAATTATGTATTAGTTGTTAAAATTACACCAATATAATTTGATCTATTTTCATGTATATATATACACACACATGTCTTTATCATTTTATGACACCACTTTTATATCTAATTAAGTTAATTTTTTAAAATAATTATAAATCTTATCTTTTTTAATTATTTTAATTAATTTTATTTTCTTATCAAATAAATTACACTATAATGAAATATTTATAAATCACTGCTAAATGATATTTTATTAATTAAATAAATTTTTAGATTTTTAAATAATAATAGTGATATAAGTATTCTATCCCAGAGAGTATAATATTATATTTTTCATTATACCAGCTCTATAACCAACAAAAATATAATAACAACACTTTGTTTACATAACTATTGGCAAATTTTTACAAATAATACAAATTTTTAAAATATTTTAAAATTTGGGACTGTTTGGAAAATATTTTGAAATCTGAAATGGTCAAACACGTCCAATTTGGGCGTGACTACTTCTGTCACTAATTCAGTCGCTAACATTTTTTTATAGAATATTGTAGTTAGCGACCACAATATTCTGTCGCAAAGTGTTAGCGACTAAAATAAAGACTGAAATTAGTGTAGGATTTTAAAATCAATCTTTTAATTTACAATATAATTTTTTTCAATTTTTGAAATTAGTGTTACAACCACAATTTTTGATTTTTTAAAACTAAAATCGTTTAAAAATTTACAGTATAATTTTAATTTTGGTAAATAGATATACCAAAAAAACATTACCTAATTTGGGCTAATTTTTTATTAACTTTGTTGTTTATATAACTGAATTGCATAAAAATGGTATCTATTTTAATTTTACAAAGCATTAATTTTCATGAAAATAACTTGTGTCTAGATACACTTTTTGAGTTTTTGATTTTGGTTCAATTTTCTTTTAAGATTTGAGTCAAAATTCAATTTAATCTATTCAAATTCATTACTACATATAATTTTTAATTCACCCATGATTTTTTAAGTTGATGTTTTTATTTTTACATCTTAATGTCTGCAAAAAATTAGCCTAAATTAAGCGTATGTATGTCCTTCAGACGGTCATAACTTTTGATAGAAATGTCTGATCGATGCGTATTTTATGGCAAAATGCTCGAAATTAAGAGAAGTAATTAAAAAAAATAAAAAATGACATTAAATTAACTAATTAAATAATTAAAAAAGTAGACTGGTTGAAAATTTTGGCTAATTGAATCCTAAATCGTAATTTTGAGGTACTTCGAGGCATTTATTTGAAAAAATAATTGACCAAATCTCCTTTAGAAATTTTTCAGGCCTTCCTCTCTCAATTTCGAGCGTTTTGACACAAACTACGCCTCAATTGGATATTTCTATCAAAAGTTATGACCAGGTGAAACACGCCTAATTTAGGTGGACATGTTTAACTGTCCCATATTTCAAAATATTTTCCAAATAGCATCAGATTTCAAATTATTTATTTAAAATATATTATTTTTAAAAATTTGCCCAAAACTATTGACTACAGTAATACTTATAAAATTCATAATAAAATGCATTAATTAAAGAACTGTTACAGTCTCTAATACTTTTGACAATTATCTGATGTATGTTGAATAACATATTTTTAGAAAATTATATTTTCATTTTCTAAATAATATACAAAATAATTAATTCTCAAAAATAAATTGATATACAATGACAACAACGAGATTTGAACCGAAAGTTATGCACATTCAACTCAAATTTGTCGGACAACTCTAATGAATTTGGTTTTTTTTTTTTTTTTTACCAAAATAAGACAATTTTATAAATCAATTATCAATTGGCTAGATTTCAATTTTTTTTTTTATCCAAATGAATAAATCGTGGTTCAAAAGATGATATTTTATAGAAAAGAACATACTTGAAAACACAATTTTACTTTTTAGATTTTTTAAAAAAAATTTGTAAGCCAAAAAATCGTCACAAAAAAGTGAAGTCTGACTATTTTTTATTTGTCGAAGCAATTTGTAGTGACTTTGAAATAATTTGTGGTGAATTTTTAACTGTCACAAATTTTTTAAAATAAAAAAAAATTGAAAAGTAAAATCATGTTTTAAAGCATGATTTCTTTTATATGAAATCATCTATTGAAGCACAATTTATCTATTTTTATAATTTTTTTGAAATCTTTCCATTTTGATAATTTATTCGAAAAATTTCCTATTTTGATTAAAAAAAACAATAAATTATTGAATTTGTCTTAATCTTGACCTAGATATGCTACATGACTAAAGAAAAGACTTAAATATAATTTTTGTTTTTACTTTTTAAAATTCATAATTTTAATCTGTCTATTTTAAAATAAAGACATTTAATATATATAAGCCTTCCATCAAATTTGAAAAGGTTAATTAATAAAAAATTAATTTGATACAATTCAAATTTAATAATGTAACAGATAAAATTGTTTGATATATATCATAATCAATATTAATCTTTTAACAATTAATGTTTTCAGTTTAACAAAAAAATTAAAATTACATTTAAATCTAAAAAAATAACAAAAGTCACGTAAAAAGTATATCAATCTTTGATTAACTTGTCAATAAGATCAACCGTTCATAACTCATATAACATGGAGGTGATTAAAATGCTAAAGGATTAACTTTTCGATATCAGCCTTTGAATAATGATCTGTTTGGTTGAAACAAAAAAAAATAAAAAACTTAAATTTAATTTATTTTTAAAAGTCAATATTCTTTTTCTTTTTCTTTACAAAAATATATTTTATTTTTTATTTTCTTTCCTCTTATTTTCTTTTCATGCAAAGACTGGTTAAATTCTCAAAAGTCACATTAAAATACCAAAAGTATATCAGCCTTTTAACTTCTCAATAGGATCGACGGTTTATTTATCATGGAGGCTCGATCTCCCAGTAATTATACTTTACTTCACTTTGTCAAACTTCAAATCCACGGTCAAAAATGAAAAGAAAAAGAGCAAGGAGTTCACTTGACTTTTGACACGTGGAAGCTTTATCCACTTTGTTCTTTTCTTTTCAATTGTTAATTCTAATTTGTCGGCGGTGCTAAGGTTGACAGAAAAAATATACTAAAATCACGTTGCATCAAAGATATAGTTAAGGACGAAATTTGGTTTTTCTTTCCAACATACATTGTATGTGTTTTATTTTCAATATACTGACTGTAATATTAAATTTTAATATATAATAATTTTTTTTGAGAAATTGAGATTGTTGGTTTTTTTATTATTATTAAAGACTTTTTAATAAAAAAATTGTAATAAAAAGTTAAGAGTTAATGAGCCGACTTTCCAACTTTTTTTTATAAAAAATATTTTTTATTTTTTAAAATATATTTTAAAAAATTCTAAAAATAATTATTTTGGATAATTAAAAAATTACTATTTTTTTGTTTAATATTTTATTTATACCATAATAATTATATCATAAATAAAATACATAAAAGAATAATATTTATGTAAGAAAGAAAATGAAGGTATGTTGGGACAATTTGTTATATTATGTCCTTGTTGTCGGTACATTTTACATTTTTTTTTTAGTTTTCTTCACATGTTTGTAATTGGGGTTAAAGGAAATTTTGTGTGCAGGGTGACGCAGACAGAAGAAATAGGATGTATCCCCAATTTATAAGTAAGTTACATTGTTGTAAACACTTATAATTTATGGGTGCCTATATGAAATGAGAGAAATGTTACTTTGTGGAGTAACATATTTTCTCAAATTCTTTAGGAAGAACTCAAACTAAAGTTGTCTCCCCTTCTTCAATGACATAGGTAATAAAAAAGATATGATTAGTATAGTATTGTGTTGTACTTATCAATAACGTTTCTGTATTTTCCATAGAATCATGTATCATCTACTTGTACAACAACAAGGATATAATAGAAAAAATTATCCTAATATGTATTCATCTTCAATTTTTTCTTAGACAAATATTATTCTTTATGTATTTTATTTATGATATAATATATTCTGATATAAATAAAGTATTAAATAAAAAAATTAGTAAATTTTTTTGTTATTCAAACAAATTTTTATAGAATTTTTTTAAAAATATATATTTTTTATTAAATAAAACTTTGAGAAGTTGAATCATTAGATTCCGACTTCCTATTACAATATTTTATAAAAAAATTATAATAATAATAAAATAAAATAAAATAAAATCAACGGTTAGAAATCAGAAATTCAACTCTCAACTTCTTATTAGAAAATAAAATTAATATATTAAAATTTAATATTACAATTAATGTATATTAGAAATAAAACACATATAAGTAGGGTATGTTGAAAAAAAATACCGAAATTTTCATGCACTAGTGCGTTAAAAAAGTTTCATAAAACAGGGGATACAGAACACTCGTACAATACAATATTAGTTACACCGTCGGTTCATGGGATAAATCAAAAAGGGGGAAGACGAGTTCCTTTTTTCTTTGACTGAAAGCAAGTGTCTACATGCAATTCAAAGATAAGTGAAACTTAAAATAAAATTAAAATTATTTTACTTTAAATGAGATGATTGTATGTTAGATTTTTTTTTTTTTTAACATACATATCCTTCTTTCTAAGATATAAGGTACTTTTGTTTAAGAAAACTAATCGTAATAGTTTTTGGTTGGTAGATCTAAATTTAAATTAAATTATTTTATTTTTAAGTCAGTTTTATCCACACACGATCAAAAACTATAAGACTAATGCCAAAAAAAAAAATAAAGAACCAAATAAAACACAATTCATCTTCCTAGAAATTAATGTTGTTCTATTTATATAGTTAAAAATTGAATTTTTGACATGTGATTAAAGAATCGAAACTATTAATTACTTGTATTCTATATTGTGAATAGTAAAAAAACGAATAATTTATGTAATGCACGTCCAAATAAAACGTGTTTTTTTTTTGAAACCGTAAAATATTAATATTATTAGAATAAGTATATTGCAAGAAGAAAACAAAAGGATTTTGGATAGCATGGGCATGATAGCTTTAGTGCGATGCATGAATGAATACATAATACAGTGTATCGATGAGAAATGGCCAACCAAGGAACCAGAATCTACTCCAATCACATTCTGTACTGTTCGTGCGCAGCACTGCACAAACCTACTCGTTTGTGACTCATTGGCTCAGCCTTTATGTCCTCACCTACTTTCACTGCGCAGATCCCAAAATACGTGCAACCGAATAAAACAATAATGTGGGTTAACTTAACGGAGTACAACTTATCCTTTGGTTAGAAAAAAAAAAAAGAGGAAAATAATAAAAAGAAAAAAGGATAATAAATTTTATTTATTTTTGAAGTGAAAATGAAAAAAAAATAACTTCTAGAAATAAATTTGAAAATTTTCTTTTCAATTCAAATTTAAAAAATTTCTCTCATTTGATTTCTTTCCTTCCAGAAACGTATCATTAGAATTTTATTTTAGAGGTGTACAAAAACTATTGAGTTAATATGGTGAATATATTTTTATTCTTGTTAGGGTTATTTATTTTATTTTCCATGTCTCAACTGTGAACAATCCTAATGTTATTTGATCAATTTTTTTCATACAAATTATTGTGCTGAGTATGATTTTTGTTTAATTAAAATAAGTACATAAATTTTCTATATTTACATTATAATACTTTGCATCAAAATTGGATCCTTTCAAACTCGAATTGAGTAATTTATTAGTATCATGACTCAATAGTCATATCTGATTAAGTAGTGACACTTATAATTCAAGATTTAAAGATTTTGAACCATTATGCAATGGGTCAAGTACTTTTTAATGGGTTAACCCAATAGTCTTTCTCAATCAAATCTCCATACTTATGGTTCTAGATCTAGAGAGTTGTGAATCCTATTGGATTTGGGTTGAGTACTTTATTAGTAGCTTGACCTAATTATCTTGCTTCAAGATCACAATTAGTCCGAGGATGAAAAACTCAACCTCACTCACTATGCCACTTAATTAGCACATTATCAAGTTATTATCACTAGTCTTAATTCTAGTACTCCTTTAATCTCAACTTAGATCCCATGGGATTATATTTCCCCCTCCTTCTAGGTAAGTTAGAACACCAAAGAGATAAAATTCTAGATCAATCTTTAAATATTGATAACAATTGCTTCGACTAAGACTATAAACCTTGAAATCAATCTCTCAAATTTATTCCAATTTTTGTGATAAAAATTAGATGAATTAAATCTGAAAGACTCACTAAAGTTATGATAGACCTCAAAGCTAAAATAGTACTTATCAAATTTAAAAATTATCTACTAATTAATAATATTTGAACTTATGTTTATATAAAATATGAACTCAATAGTTATCAATTAGACGAATTGTTTTAGTGAAAAAATACTATCACAATATATATGGTGTCACATACCAACAAAAATGCAAATAGCGTATGACCAAGTTTTATATTTGTTCCGTTCAAGGTGAACGGAAATGTCCAATGGAGATCATTGGATATTTAATCTCGGATCAATTTCTCTCTCCCCCTCAACGTGTTTATGGAGAATGAAACACCTTAAGGAAGAAGATGATCTCAATCGAAATACACAGCGCAAATGACGTGCAGTGTGTGCTTGGTGTGAAAGGAAAAGAGGGATTAGAGTGTGTGTACCTTTTGCTGTAACTCTTCTGCATTTATAAATCACATACCTCTCAACTGATTACGAGTAGTGTCCGAGAATATCAGACGTGGTCTTCAACCGCTGGAACTGCTCCCTTTGAATTAGTCATAAGCCACGTCCACATCTCTTGATTGAGGGGCAAACACTCGTTATTTATTATTAGGCCTCTTATTTAGGCCCAACTATTATTTCTATAACAGTTGCCCCCCAGCCCGGTTATGAAGTATTCTTGATGACCGGGATGTATTCATGTAGCGCAACTCGGCTTCGGACTTGCTTTCCCCGAGATACTTTTTGTAATAAGCGTAACCAGAACAACACTTCTCATGAGAAACAGGTTGTCTTTTGATTTACCTGAATAGCTGGGTTGTCTTTGGATTTACCCGGATAGCCAGGTTGGCTTTTGATTTACCCGGATGGTTTACTCTCAGCCTTTTATTTAAAGTATATAAACTCCCAGCGACACGTCATTCCTTCCCCCTGCAATTGCAGTCTGCGCATTAAAGTAAATGTCACATAATGTTTTATCGCTGTACCCTCGTGTCGTTTCGATTATGCTAGCTGTCATTCGAACCGTTTCGTTTTAGTTGGCGGTTACACTTTTTCCTTCATATTTCAAAAATTCTTTTCTTAAGAGTCACTTCTTTCTGCATTCATCGTGAACGTTTCTCTCTTCACTCTCTCTGCAAAGTTCTCTGCACCCTCGTCTCTGCCATTCTTCCCTTTCTAACTCTCCAGAAACTTCGCACAAACCAGGTATTTTCCTCCTTTTCATTTACTTTATCGTTTCAATAGCATTCATACTTTAATTTATTCCAATCTCGTGTCTTCAATCATTCTTCGTAATTCCTATTTCTGTACTTCTGGGTATTATTGTTCTTGTTTCTTTGATTTTGTTTCTGGACTATAATCTTATGTCTCCTTTCTCTTTCGATCTGTGTCCTTAAATTCTAGTGGTTGGTTTTCCTTTTTCATTATGAAATACACCCCTGAAGAAGAGGAACAACTGCGGAAAACTGTCACCCCCTTCGCTCGGTGGTGGATTTTTGGCGTCTCCCCCACCGAAGAGGAAAAGAAGAGAGAAGAAGAGAAAAAACTCCTGTGTGGTTACTCCAGAGGCTCTTCTTCTTCTAAAAAGTCCAAAATTCCAAAAGCATCTAAAACTCCAAAACTCCCTCCTAAAAATGTGGCCAGAAAAAATGACAATTCCCAGTCTAAGATTAGGTTTCCCCCTCTTTGTAAAACTCCTGACCTTCCTAACCCTAATATCCATAACTCTCGAGATTTGTCAAAAGACTCTGAGTCCTTTTCTTCATCTTCGGACTCTTCCTCCGAGGTCTCCTCCCCATCCTCAAATGAGGATTTTGAGATCCAATATGATGTTTGTTTTGATTGTGTTGCGAAAAGCACTCACTATTTGCACCTCGGATCTGACGAAATGGCCGACTCAATACTTGGGTCTTGCCGACATAACCCAGTGCTTGTTCCCATAATAACAAAAACTCCCCACTCATCAAAGTTACTTACCCGGTCAGCTTTTCCTGCCGAGGTCCGCAATCCAGCCTCTTCTACCTGTTCGCTCAGTTTTACCCCTTCAGGTACACTATACTAATCCTTCTCCTATTTTATTTTTCGTAGGTATATATGGATCCTTCCTCAGAACTTGTTGGTGAATCACCATCGGCCGGGTCCCAATCGGATTCCCCTCCTCCTTTGGCCTCCAAGTTTCCCTGGGTCACTCATGAAGTACTGAGCACCTTTTCTACTCTCGATCCGGGGCTCATTGCTGCAACTCCCGTAGGGAATCAAGACGGGTTTGTAATCCGAGCCCCTAGCCCGGACGAACCAATCTGCGCTACTCGAGAAGGGCTGGAACCCAACTTCTTCTTCTTTTATCGAGATGTAGTAACCCAACTAGGAATCCGTTTTCCATTTTCCGCGTTTGAAACTGAAGTGTTGAATCATCTTCGCATTGCCCCTTCTCAACGTCACCCTAATAGCTGGGGATTTGTCAAGACCTTCGAGTTATTCTATGAAGACTTGAGAATCCCCTGTACAGTTCCCTTATTCTTTTATTATTATAATGTTCATACCGGGAGGACGGGTAAAGAGCCCCCCAACCGAAAAGGATGGATCTCCCTCCGGGGTCGATCCAAGGGTAAACTTTTTATACTTTATATCGAATCCTTCAAGGGCTTTAAAGACAAATATTTCAAAGTTGTTGCCGAGCCGGGTAAACAACCTTTCTTTTTGTCTGGCACTGACTCGACCGACATGGAATGGAAATTCCCGTTATACTGGTCCAAAAATCACCATGATCTCCGTAGCGCCTCATACCGGTTTGCCGAGGAAGACTTGCCGGATTCGGATGTTTCTTCCATCTTCAAAATAACCGAGTAGTTAGACGTTCATGGCCAACCCAACACGGCGGATTACCTCCATTGTCTTCGAACTGGATTGTCTATTCATTGTACAGTACACATATTTAAAGTGTTATTTTATTAATATTTTCGAGATCATATCTAACCTGACTTGTTTTGTTTTGCAACTGCCGAGATGGGTCCTCAACCATCCTCCACCTCCAAGCTTGCCCAGACCGCTGCTGCCGACTTGGACACTCGACCTCTGAGGCCAACTGACACTGGGTCTTCGGGGTGCAAAGCTTCTGGTGCCCCCCATTCGGCCGAGAAGCAAACTGGTTCCACTGATGTGGCCAGCAAAAAGGGGCCACCCTCCGAAGCAGTTAAGGGCAAAGCGCCGGCTTCAGCAGCTGCTGCTAAGCCAGCTCAATCACTCAAACGAGGCCAGCCTCCTTCCTACCGGACGACCTTAGAAAAGGTGAAAATGACCAAGGTAACCCATCCGCGCCCACAGGTTCAACAAGAAAGGGTGAGCGTGCCTATCCCGGACCAAGTGATCCGGCTTGACGCTATGACAATAGTGTCCCCCTCTATGTTGGATTCATCTTTCGTTCCGGATGCCACTCATTCCGGTCCCCATGGTAAGGAATCTCACCCCTCGACCGGGAACCTGTGGGAGAAAGGGGTGACTGGTGAACTTTTTACCATTGCCAAGGCTCCTCCTCGGCTGCTGGAAGCCAAGCGGTTCGGAGATATCGATTATGACGAGCTCAGCCGCATTGAGGAGAACACTTACAAATGTGCTTCTTTAGTACAATGTTTTGCCACTTTGCAGCACAGGTACGTCATCTCGGTAGAGGAACTGGAGGCTTCCCGGGAAGAAAATAAAAAGACTCTCGAAGAGATCCTCTTGGTTCAATCTGAAAGCAAAAAACTTAAAGAGGATCTTCTTACTTCCCAGACTTCCAACGCGTCCCTCCACTCCGACCTTGCCCGAGCTCTGGCCGATCTGGAGGCTGCTAAACAAAGGGAAGCCCTGCATTCGTCCAAGCTGAATGAGCTGAAGAAACTTTTGGATGATAAGACGCGGGCTGCTAAGGAGGAAATTTCTTCTATGGGGGATACCTTAGCGTCTGCGATGGTAGAAGCCTTTGATAACACCCTGGAACAAGTTCGGTGTCTAAATCCAGGTATCGAACTCAATACTTCCGGGATGCATTATTTGGCTTACGTTGAAGATGGTAAGATAGTTCCTCCTTCCCTTCATGAAGATTCCACAATCCCCGCGGCTGAGGATCCAATCCCCGAAGAAGAAACAACCTCCGTTGGCCAACCAATTAGCCAGCCTCCTTCCGAGATTTGAAGGGCCAGGATGCCGGTTTTCTTTGTAATTTTTACTAATTGTTTTCTTTGGATAAACACTTTATATCACCGGGTTCAACCCCGCAACACTTGACAATTTTGCTTTACGTTTAGTTACTTAACTCGTTAAAGCTTTCCGTTGCCATTGTTTACATTTGTCGTGAGCCGGGTTTTATTGTTCAACCAAGTCACGTTTTGCGCACGCAATAAATATTATCTTAGTTCCAATGGCTAAGTTATTTTAATCTTAATCCCATTGGCTAAGTACTGTTTGTAAATGTTCTCTTGAGATATAGCTAGATGTTAACAATGATCAACTTACTGAAGGAAATCCATCGAACGGATCTTCCTTATGCCAATTTGATCAAGATTGACCAGCATATCAATCATCGTTAACGATCCACTCAAGATACCATTCTAGTATTAATGTCAGTTTTAAGTGAACCATATGAATCTCATTTTGCCGGGATTCATACTCAATGTAAAACATACCCAATAATATTGCATAAAATACTTTATTTGATTGAATACCGTCGTATTACAATGAATCTATAGCTGTTTTACATGCAAAGTAACCCGAGATAACTCATTCGTTCTCGGTTGATAATGCCACATAAACCAACTATTTATGCTTACAACCGTATTACATTATTTTGTTTGCGATCTCAATGAAATAGAACCATATGAACCCGGAATTGTCATTGATAACAATCTAGTTCATACTCTAAATAAAAGAGAAACCCACAAACTCCTTTTGAACAAGTAAACCATCATTTGTGATCTCAATGAAAGAGAACCATATGACCCCGGAATCGGTATTCATAACCGTCCAGATCATACTCTCGATAAAAAAGAAACCCACAAAATTCCTTGGGACAACATAGAAATTATCGCCAAATCAGCTACAATACTTCTTAAGTTTATCCGCGTTCCATGTTCGCTTGACCGTTTTTGTAACATCCCCAAAATTATAAAAATGTGATGATAATTGGATACAAGTATGTTTAGAGAAAAATAACTATATCACTCTTTCCATGATGTAGAAATTACTAGAAAATCCTTAATTTGAAAATTTCAAAAATGCCCTTGGACATTTTTGAAAATAACCAAAATACCCCTAGGTTGAATGACATAATTACCAAAATGCCCCTAGGCCAAAAATGCTCAAATAACTTTAGAAATTTTGTAGAAACTTGATGAAATTATAAAATATACTTAGCTGACTAAGTATCAACATATTTTGTAACATAAAACTCTAGAATAAAATTTCTACAAATTTTGGAAGATAACAACTTTGAAGCTGTATTCAAGAAAACTCAAG
>PYAF01004203.1:1949-14536 GCA_007407185.1 Glycine tomentella
TATACTAATTTAAAGATATGATTTTATTCAATGAAATCCTAAAAGATATTCTATCTTAACTTAAAGATATTTTATCTTATATGCAATGCAATCTTAAAGATATTATATCCTATTTTTGAATGCAATATTAAAAATATTTTATCTTATCTTATCTTTGAATGCAATCTTAAAGATAAATATCTTGGCAAGATCAATCTTCCCATCTCCTTACATAAAATCTAAAAAATAAATAGAAACAAATCTTCTTAATTCCATGTCATCTTGAATGATATCAATCTTCAAGATTCTTCAAATAATCTCATCAGTTATGCTGATCTTCATAAATCCAAAATATGAATAACTTCAAAATATCGAATCCAAAATATCAGTAACTTCAAAATATCAAATAATTATTATCAGTGCAATTAATCTAATAATATGACATTCATTATTTGTTACCATCAAAAATTTATAAATCTTTTTATGCATAAAGGGTTCAACAAATATCCAACAAGTTTTGTTTTAGTATTTTTCTATTTTTTATCTTTTGTAATTTAGTATTATATAGATTTAGTTTTTAAATAATATATAGGTTTGAGATTTGAAACATTAGGTTAGAGGATATTTAGTTTTAGTTTATGATAGTTAAGTTATAGGATTGATGATTGTTTTAGTTTATGATTGTTAGGTTATAAGATATATGATAGTTATATTTTAATTATAGATTCATTTAGGAAGTTGTAGGTAAAAATATATGTGTGTGAGCATTATATTTATTTAATTTGATAAAAATATTTTATTTAAAAAATACAATATATAGTAATACTATTAAAATTAATTATATATTATAGTTAATAAATATAATTTGGAAGGTACAAATTTATTTAAATATTTAGGAAAATATATATATTTGTTTAATTTCTCTAATTTTATTATTCCATCATTTGTGAACATAATGATTTTAAAAAAATAGTATATAATTAAATTTACTAATCTATACATTAACTTTTTAATACTTGTGTTTTATTTGTACTTGTATATACATTATATTTTAAATTTGATTATTTTAAATATATTATAAAAATAACTAAACATATACGCGTATAATAATTAAACATATTAATTTCAATAAATATATTAATTTACAAAATTATTTGACAATATTATTTAAAAAGTAACACACATAATATAGCATAATATAATTAAAAATATGATTTCACAATAAATATAATTTCAATAATTTGATTACCTTAATATTTAGATTTAAGTAGGTTAGTAACATGTGTGTTGTAGAGAAACTAGTTTTGTAATTTATAAATTTTGCATATGGTATAACTTTTTAATGTATCATTGTTTTAAATTTTAAGTCACAAAATATATATATATATATATAGATATAGATACACAAAGTAGTTAATAAAATTAATGTTTAATAAAAATGGAAAATTTTGCAGGACAAAACACTTGTTATAGAGTAACGGGTCAAGATGAAGATGTCCCATCGCGGCACTGCCCCCATCGTCTGATTCTACATTGAGCGTGATTGACCCCGGTCCATCCATACAAACACTGTTGACACTACAGGAGAGACATATATCCATGAATGTGTGGAATTCACAAAGTGATCCAACCGCGCGGGATCATGTACTTAATGTGAGGCATGCCTCGACACACGATCATCAGGCTATACTTGAGGAGATCCGCCCGTGGCTTAGACAGACTGGTTTTTACCACGTTGCGTGTCTGCGTAATCATGAGGTAAGCATAGTCTATATTGTATAACCTTGTATTATGGTGTTATGATTGTATTGTAATGTATATGTAACTGTGGTATAATGTATTATTTCAAATCGACCACCACCTTGTCTCAGCACTTGTAGAGTAATGCGCCCAGAGACACCACGTACATTCCATATGACCATGAGTGAGGTCACTATCACCCTGGAGGATGTACATCATCTATTGGGGGTGCCCACGGATGGTGAGGTTGTTTTGGGTTGCCACAGACGACATAACTTTCGCGACATAACTTTCCACACCAACCCACTGCACTGGGCTGACAGATGCACATCTAGCACTCAATCGAGATACAGATTGACCCCGTTGTAATCTGAACTTCTTGTATATCATTTTCATCAAATCATGATAGTTGCATCCTGAAGGCATACGAAACATTTTGCTTTCTCCTTCAAAGACTTGATCATTCGGTCCAAAATATCTCATCCCATTATAATATACAATGATGATTAAACCATTTTTACTACCACTCATTTTGCAAAGATTAAAAAAAATTATAGAGCATTCGAATGAAGAGAAAGTGTGAGATGATGTAGAAATGGAGGTGGGGGTGTGGTTATATACGTGGGGGTGTAGTTATAATTCGCTGGGCTGAGTAGCAAAATAGGACACATATTTTGCTGGGCTGGATAGCAAATTAGTAGGGAGTTGCTACATGTCAGTACTACACGTATTTCGTCCCATCACCTAGCGAAATAGGACACGTATTTCATTGTGCACCCTAACGAAATCCGTGTAAGCTGCCACGTGTCCTGCCCGTTTCTGCTTGGTCATTGACTCATTGACAATTTATTTCGCTGGTACCTGTAACAAAATATGTGGCCAACAAAATTGCGTCACATCAACTCACATATTTTTTGGGCTGAGAAGTGAAATACGACGCGTGACAATATGAGAAATAACATTGTTTGCATGATATTTAAGCAAATTTTTTTAAAAATCGTGATACAGTGGTCGAGGTCTCTGCCATAGTAAACAAAAAGTTGCTTAGATGATGATGAAGAATTATAATTGATTGTGAAACACGGATATTGGTAAGGATAGTGTGAAGATTGTGGATAAGATGGATAATAGTACCCAAGTTGACACTTCGGATAAGCAATATGACATACTAACTCAATAGTCCTCCTACGTTGCCCAAGTCCATGACCCTTTACACAATGTAAAGGATTACGAAATGTTCCCTATGATGCAAAAGGTGGATTTAATGTCGCAAATTCACCCTAGTCGATTTTTCTCCTCAACTATAGCAATGATTTTTCGCTCCTCTTGTTTGTTCGAAACATGTTAAGAGACAAGTTTATGTTGCATCTACAACACGTCACCTTCTATTTGTTAAAACATCAATAATTTTAGTTCGCAGAGAGTATATGTTAAAATATATATTAAATCAATTTTAATATATATATATATATATATATATATCAATGAAGTATTGACTAAATTTATATTAATATAAAATTTTGTAATACAATCTGTAATATAGAATTGAATGACTATTCACAGTTACTATAAAAAAGTTATATAATCAACTAATTATAAATTAACATTTATGACTTTCAAGATAATTATTATTATTATTATTATCATTTTACCTATAGGAATTGAAATAAATATCAAGGATTTATAACAAACTCAATTAACTAAATTAGATTTTTTTAGTTAAGATTTTTTTTGGATAAATGAACCACTTAATTAAGATAATTACTATAAAAATCGTGTTATACATACTGTTACTATCACTCGATACACACACAATGAGGCCCCAATTAATATTATACTTCAATTTTAACTACTTACTCTGTCCCATAAGTTGTCATTATAAATGAATAAAAATATCAATTTTACAAAATTAACATCATAATTCATTTATAATTTATGCTACTAATCATTATTAGGGATGTAAAAGAAAAATGTAACTAATGATTGATTGAAAAACTAAAATAATATTTTAAGACTTATTTTTTCTTATTATACAACATTTATTATGGGAACAAGGGGTAAAATACTTCTCTAAAGACACGTTATTGAACATGGTAACAAGAGAGGTCAAACACAACCAATCAAAACCAGGATTTGCAATTATGTTACTCAATAAGTCATATTTCCTTAAATGGCATGCTAGAAATATGCCAACCCATGTAATATCCGTATTAACACGGCATCTGATAGGACAGAACAAACACAGGTCCACAGGGCATCTTAAAACAATCATATGGCAAAAGAAACGAATATCAATACATGATTATTTACTATCAACCAAAAGTCAAGGTTGATGAGTATTACATAAAAAAACTAACTGGAGATTAAAATACAAGGAAGCCAGAATAAAAGGCGTCTTTATAGCATCAAGATTCCAATATAATTAAAATTAAAGCCTATCACCAACCAAACAGGGCACGAATAATACCAAGTATGCCACCACCTATGAGAGCTTTCAGCAATCTCATCTTTGTATTTGTGTATGGTGGGTACCTTACTGGTGCATCACCAATAAATCTGCGATACAAAACTGCTTTTTTGTGGCTAAAAGCTTCAAATGAGAATTTCCCATGGTATGCACCCACTCCACTCTCACCAACTCCCCCAAATGGTAAAGTATGAACAGCAAGCTGCACCAGGCAAAAAGGCCAAATGGAAAACAAAAACACAGATGATGAATAGTGTTCAGACTTGAAATTATTTCAAATATAAATTATGAGCATCTATTAGAAAAACAACATTAAAGAAACTCGTTTAAATATGAACCAATAAAAACAAGTGCATGGCGTGCAAACAACACATTTTATTTAATAGATGTTCCTTACTATAGAAAAGAAACCTGAAAAAACAATAAGAAATTATTTTCACGTTATTTTCTTTAGCTTTAATCTTTTACAATAATACAATTTATTACATGGCCTTTAGTCAAATTTTAATTTTAGCCTTGAAGCAGATTTTAGTGATCACCTATACACTGCTGTTCTGTTTGCGTATAAGAATTAGAGGCACACACAACACAAGCTCAGGGATTCAAGAATAGACTGTAAAAACAATATAGAAATTTTACATGTAACGTAGTGTCATTAACAACCAAACCGCCAGCTGAAATAGTCATAACAAATTGCTCCTTAAGCTTCTTGTTATTTGTAAATATATATGCAGCGAGAGGCTTTGATCCTGAATTGATCACGTCAAAGCTTTCTTCTAGATTGTCAACCTGTTTCAAGCAAATGAAAAAAATAAAAAATAAAAATAAAACATTTTGATTGAACGGCTGTGGCTTTAATTTATCGATAAACATTTTACAATTTACAATCACCAGTAAGGTTGTTTTAACAATTGGCTTCATATTCTTCAAATGTATAAAGTATTACCAGCTATTTATTTTGATGATTTTTGGACGTGATATAATTGAAATTCTCCCCCCAGGGCCTTACCATAAAAGGTATATATATCTTGTAGACTTGTAGTTATTTTACATTAAATGTGAAAATTGATAAGTTAGCACCTATTCCACATAGAGAACATATCAATCGTTCTTGAACCATTTGAAAAACTATGTGCACATTTACTTTCATTATACTACTAATTACTGTAACAGCAAGCAACCAATGAGATTTTGAAAAAAATCTCACAAAAAACAGTTACTGTAGTAATGGTGTCTTAACTCCTACCGTGAGGATGGGAAGTAAAGGACCAAATATCTCCTCATTCATAATCAAAGAGTCCCGTGGGACATCCAATAGAACAGTGGGGCTAATCTTCCTGCAAATGAGAAAAAAAGAAATACTAGGGTCAAGATCTCATTGTCTTTCACTAAATCCAGATTTCATTAATAAAGTACGCCAAAAAGGATATACAGAACTTACAATTTGCTTTATTTCACTAAATTCAGATTTCATCAATAAAGTACGCCAAAAAGGATATACAGAACTTACAATTTGCTTTATTTCACTAAATTCAGATTTCATCAATAAAGTACGCCAAAAAGCATATACAGAACTTACAATTTGCTTTCATCCTTTTCGCCTCCATAAACAATCTTACCAGAAACCTTATCATCGTCCAAGAGCTTTGTCAAGCGATTAAAGTGGTTGGAGTTCACAATACGGGACAAATCTTTTGATTCCAATGGGTTCTTTCCATAAAATGTCTCCAATTCAGTCTTTAGGGCATCCACCTAGAAATAGAAGGAACCAAACACTAAACAAACCAACAAATTTAGAATTCTAACAACACTTGGGAAAAAACTTATTACCAACTTGGGAGCATAGTCTTTAGTTGTTATAATATAATCTGGAGAAATGCAGGCTTGCCCATTATTAGAACCCCACTTTCCTGCAATTATTCGTCTTGTTGCTACCTTGCCAATTCAAATTCAAATTAATTTAAGGTCAAAAGGGAGATGCAAAGAGGTCAGTGATGGCAAGTAATTGATAAAAACAAAGTGGGACAAAGGTATACCTTTAAATTGATATTTGAATCAACAACAACTGGAGATTTTCCTCCAAGCTCCAGCACAACTGGTGTAAGGTGTTTTGAAGCAGCAGCCATCACAATGCGTGCCACTCGTCCATTACCTAAAAATCCAACAGTTACTTAGGTAAAGAATATTATCAGACCTGAGTATCATTGTAATAAAACAAACATTCGAGAAAATCCAGCATCAGATCCTTGTATATTATAACAAACTAGATTTCTTATATAAGACTGACACTAAGAATCTTAACAATATGGAACAGATACAAACACAGTCAATGCAATTGAAAGTCCAAAACAAGTACAAGGGCATTTGGTCACAACTCAACCATTGAACATGGATTAAGACAATAACCTTATTCCTTGTCTTCCTTAAACCTTAAAAGTACAATAATTCTCAAGAGTCAAGAGACTCAAGACTAGCATAGAGATTTTTCTTCTGCTGTTTTGGGTGTGAGCCTTTTTCTCAGCCAGTTCTCTGGCACCCTAATTCATGGTGGTTTTCATGTATTAGGTTGCCATAGTTTTGTGCTGTGATTAGGTTGAATATATTTCAGTACCACTGGTACTCTTTTTATTTCATATATATAATTAGTTTTGCGGATATAAAAAAAAAAAAAAAAAAAAAAAAAAATCTCTAATCATCAATTATCCTACAGCATATATTGTTTGGAGCACTGTCAAGTGCCATACTACCTATAAGCGATGATCTCATTCAAATTTCCTGTCATGTATCAATTAGATACAGCTTTTCAAAAGCTTCATACTTAAATTTATCTTATCATCCACTGAGACACCTATGTTGCTCAACAAATTCCTATCTTGTTTTCCCAAGTAAATATCATACCTGAATGATGTGAATGATGCGATTCAGCGAGCTATATGGCTATATGCCTCTAAAGATACTTCACGAGTAAGAGATACTGCTGAAAACTGTATTCTGCATTAAGTCATTAACTATTTCCATGACCAATAACATTACCATCCCAGATGTATTCAAGCTGTATTACAATCGTTAATCCATACCGTGCCAATCATTATTTAGAATGAAGTATTTTCTATTCCAAATAGTAGAAAAGAAAGAAGCATTCCAAGAAACAGCCTTCTAAAAGTATATAGATTAGATGCCTATGAAGCCTACAAAGTACAAACATAATCTGCACAATCCTATATTAATGATTAAAAAATAAATGCTTCCCTTGTTATCGGGTGAAATCCATGTGGGACCTGCATCATTTAGTGGGACTCACATAGATTTCACCAAATAATAAAGACTGTTAAAAATGTATGTCACACAGTGTACTACTAACATGCCTCTATACCTAAAAGAAGACTAATCATATGGAAAATTTTGTCAATGAGAAACAAAATCATTTCAGGATTCTAAACCATCAAGAAAACAGAAGAGTGACAAACAAGAACCTGTATAGAAAATTTTGTCCCACTTTTGCTGCAGCAACGCAGATGTTTCATCAACTGCTCCCTCAACAACTTTAATACATGAGTTATCCAAGTAGTCTCCAAGCAGTTTTGCCAGCAGTGATGATGTGGCAGGAGCAGTTTCCGATGGTTTTAAAACAACAGCATTACCAGCTGCAATAGCTCCAATGACTGGATCAAGTGACAACACTGGAAAGAAGATAGAAAATGTAATATTATCATCTTTATAGATTTTGCAGAGCTTGGAGGAAAGAAAAAGGTGAGATGTCAGCTCAAAAGCATGTGAGACAAAGCTGACTAAATATTAACATACAGAATGGGTAGTTCCATGCAGAGATGACTAACACAACCCCCAGCGGTTCAGATACTATTTCAGCTGAAGAAGGAAAAGTTGCGATTGAAGTTTTAACCTGCAATTAAGGGAAATTCATGGATAAATCAAAAGAGTTATGCCAAACAATGTCAGCAACGAAATTCACATAATGTATACCTTTTCAGGAGTCATCCAATGTTTCAATTCCTTGAGTGCGACTCTACATGAGTTTTTCAACATAGCAATCTGCAATACAAACTACCCCAGTTACAAGAAGATGGAAAATATCATACTTAAAACCATCGTGTTGACTGTTGATTATTATACCAACCCTTCAAAAAGCACTAGTCAGGAAAATGGGTTTTCGTTACACATTTTCATATTCATGTCCTTATTAAAGGCTTCAAAATGTTTGTTTAGTAGCAAATATTATGTCTTACGTTAATCTGTAATGAAATTTTCAGTATCTTGAATAAAATAGATTTAGTGTCTTTTCCTATCCAAGGGGTATTATAACTGAGTGCACAGGCACTGATTGCACATCATCAGAAATCTCCAATCCATACAGAAATATCAACCTAACAAAATCTTATAAACTTCAATAACATTAGCTCAAGTGGAGGAGTTTGGAGAAACAAGTTAGGCAGGACTGAGCAGCCTAACATACCAAAATCCAAATATTTGAAATTAGAAATAACCAATTCAACATGCATAAACCTAATGAAAATTATCTTTGCAATTTTGAGAGTTACAATTATGAATTGCCTGCCATACATTTGGCATTACTTAAAAAACATAACAGAGTAAACAGCAAGAACCCTGGATCTTCTCCAAAGGCAAAGATTTTCATTTTTTGGTACCAAACAGTTTATGTAGGAGGTGAGGGTGCACTATTTTACGATCAAGGCATGTCACAAGTCTCAGTAGACAGCTTACATAGGTACTTGAACCATTTGCATTTTTACATTTCAATCCTACCAGTTTAGCTATCCCTGATTGGCACATATTTTCCTGTTTAAACAGGCACACAACGTGTGAATTGAATTGTCCTTGAAAATTACCAAATTAGGTGGGCATGTGTCATTTAGTAACTTGTGTTATATACTATAATAGCCAATGGCATCTCACAGCCAAACTGAAATCATATTTGTCAACCTCGTGAATGAATGGAAGTGCCTCTGATAAACTAAAAAGGGAAATCCCACACCAACACCTAAACAACAAGAGTTATTATAAATTCTCTTATAACCCACTTTCACCCATTTTTCTTATTCTCAAGTCTCTCTTCATTTCTTTTTCTCAAAAAAATCTCTTCATTTCTCATTTCTCATTTCTATCAGGTTCTCTTTCTTTTTTTTCCTTAATTTTTTCTGTCTATCTCTCTCTTACTTCCATACATACACCCAAAAAATAGTGTATACACGCCACAAACACTCAAAAATTAAGTTTTTCAAAAAATTCAGAAACCAAAATCCAGAAGGGATCAAGGACGAAGTGTCGCAGATTCAATTCTTCTTGCCAACAAAAATACTTTTACAAACTAACAAATTCAGCCAGTGACAGTAGTTTAAGTCAACATTTCCACAGCTCTACATTTTGTGACACTGACAACAAATTCAGTTATTTTAACCAACTAATTAAAAGCTATCATTAGGAAACAGAACAATTGTTAATAAACATGTAATCATCCAATCACAGACATGATAAGTTTGTTAATTTTTATTATAATTTGTTTAAAAGTCATAATAAAAATAATTGTTGATTAATTCACTGCATGCATATTAAACTCAACACTTACTAAAATTTCGCTATACTGTATTTCTAACGTAATAACTACTTTCTTACTCAATCCATTTTTATTTATCTAGGATCAACCATAAGTGCTGGCGTTAACAAAATCCATGAATTAAAGCCACATAGCATAGATTCAAAGGCAAATTTAGAGGCCCACAACATTGGCCCACCCTAAAATTGGGACGCAAAGAGAGCGCCATTAATGCTCACACCAAACGGTAACGTTTCATCCACCATAGGCAAAGAAACGCGAACCGCAATCCACACAGACAAATCACCAACCAATTTAATCCAACAGAAATTCCCCTTCCAACAAAAATCAAAATTAAAATTAATAATGACAGTATCCAAAAAAAGAAAAAGCAAAACATAACATCATACACAGAGCATAGCCTAACATAAGCAATGCTATTTTGCTCAGAAAGAATTTCTGAGGCGATGACACACTCTGTCACCGTAATAAATGAACCGCAGAAAATCTCTATCACAAAATCCACCTGCGATCAATTTTTTAGAATATTCCCTTTCCACTACCGAAGTCAAACCAAAAAAATATATATAAATAAACAAAACGCAAACAAGAAACAGTGTAAACGACGAGACCTCGTATGCGACGGTTTCGAGTGGCGGCTTGCCGAGGTCGTTTCGGAGCGCTTCGACGATCTCCTGCTCGTGATCGACGACGAGTTTCGCGATTGCGTTGAGCTGCGACAATCTCCACTCATAACTACGCGTTTTGCCCGAAGCGAAGTTTCCCCTGAGCTCCGTCACGAGCCGCGACGCCGCTAACGCGTCGAACGCACTCTTCTTCGACGACGTCGTCGTTTTGTCTGAGTCCTGCGTCGACGACGACATTATCGCGGACAAAACGACGCGAAGAGGAAAGTGAAGCAGAAAAAAAAAAAAAAAGAAAGAAAGAAAGAAAGAGGATTATGCGGTGCAGAGTTGAGTGATGCGACGGATTGTGGCGCGTTGTTACTCCTCATGAGATTAGGGATATTTACAATTTTATAGTTTGCGAAATACAAACAAACTGAGAAGTGAGAACAAGCTAGCTAGCTAACGTGATTTGAGATTTTTTTATGCTTAGTTTGGATTTCCATTTCGGAAGCCAAACGGAAGTGCTTTTGCGCAAAAAGGACAATTATTAATTAATTATCATGATTAATAAAATAAAAATTGTGCTTTGACAAAATACTATATAAAATTAAGTTTAATTCGTATGTTTGTCTTAATATTAAAGGATAATAAAAGTATTTATATGTTTATTAAACTGGAATGCTTTTCTTTATTCTAAAACAATTTAATATTTTATGTTATCATCTTTGAAAAGATGACATGCTGTAAATGAGCATTCAACGATATGCTTTTTTGTTTTATTGATTAACTAAATAGTGCAAAAATATATTTTTGGTTTAATGCGTGAAACTAAAAAAGATGTTTTAAAATACTTGTTCTTTTACAGAAAAAAAAAAAAAGGACTTATTGCATCATAGTAACATCAATACATGTTGCTATCCTATCAAAGATATGTGAGCAAGAGTAAGGACGTGACAGATCATTAAATGTTTTTAAATACAATTATCATTTGATCCCTTACTTAAGATAGATTTCAATAGTTTAAGGCAATAATAATTATAAATAAATAATAGTATATTTTATTTTAGTTTTTATATATTTCTAAATATTGACGACATGCATTAATCAGGTCTGAAACTATATGAATACAGATCAAAAAATTTAAATTGCTTTCACTCATTATGTTAGCAATTATTATATTCAAATATACTTAATGTTCTTCTAGACAGTTATTAAATTTTATTTAGGTCATTTAATATGTATTTATTTTAATGAGATGTATTCAATGTACTTAATATGAATTTTAAATATAATATAATTTATATATTATAAATTATAATATAAAAATATTTATCATATATAATAAATTAGAATAAAATACTAATCATAAAAATATCAAGCTGATATGCTATGAGAGGAGGATGTTGGTCACACGATGATGGAAGCGCGTGGCGGGACAAGAAAGTTGCTTGTTATTATGGCCCAAAGTTGCTTGTTCAATGTTCATTCTTCCTATTTTTGGAGAGTTTGGAAAGGAATAGTTTGGTGCTCCAACATTCCTACCCCGGTTGCTTGTAGGTTTTACTTTTATTTTTTAAAAATATCTTTTTAATCTTTATAATTTAATATTTTTATTTTTTATTGATGAAAATGATTTTTTAATTTCAATTCAATATGATCCACATTATTATTTAGTATATTTTACTTTTTTTTTATAAATTTTAGATGCTTAGAGTTTGAGCTTTCCAACTTAGCCCAATTTTATTGTATTTTTTCATTTTAAGGCCACTGATCAATTATTATTACTATAATTATAAATAAAACAAGTTTCATATTAGACTATCAGTTAAAATTAATTTTTTAGTCAAATATATTAAATTACATATTCTTAGAATACTTTTCTTTTTTTAAATTCATTTTTTATTTTAATAATAAATCCAATGATTCAATCCAATTTGATTATAATCGAATTAGTTTAAACTAAATTATAAGCTCAAATTAGACAAAATTCAATCCAAATTGGACCGATTAAAATTGATAGGATTGGATAAAAAAATGTAACAATTTCGTTCCTATATCTATTCTTAATGTTAGCAATACACTCTTTTAAAAATATAGTTATATTATTTATTAAAATTACAATGTGAGTTTCACTTTTTTTAATAAATATCTCTCATAATTTTAAATTTTAATAAATTTTAATCAATAATAAAATGTGTTAGAA
>PYAF01004203.1:14636-42041 GCA_007407185.1 Glycine tomentella
GGTTACAATTTTCTTTACTTACTTACCTACCTAAAACCTCTAATTTATTAGTTTTCGTAAACATGTTGTATAATCTTTTAACGCATCAAACAATACTTGAACATCATATTTTTAAAAAAAAAAATAACTAACCTTGTCACGATATATATAGTGTTTTCTCAAAAATTAAGAAAAACAATTCAAATAATTTTAATACTAATTAATACATACATGCACACACGCGTGTATATATATTAAAAAGAAAAGAGAAAATTTTAAAAGGAAAGATTCATATCCAGAAGTCAATAAGCTTCCATGAGAAGTCATCTACATAAAAAATAAAAAAAAATAAAAAAAAGTCATTCCTAACATATTCAATTGTAAAATGTGTTGACAACTATCTTTATAACCTTTCTGTTTCTCGTTTTGGTGAACGACTTGTCTCTTCTAGAATTTAAAAGCACAATGTGACTTATATTAATCATGATTTTGAAACCCGGATTGAAATGACGGGTTCGATCAGGAATCAGTGATGCATTCTATCTAACTTCTTAAAAATTAAAGCAAATTTAAATCGGTTCAAAAGTTGGACCGGTAAAAATTTGATAAAACTTGATGGATTAATTGATTTTATTAGTTACGCTTAAAATTATTTTTTTTATAAAAAAGAATTTTATTTTATATGGGAGAACTTATATATTATGTTGGATTAGATTTATTATATGTTATCACTTATAACATTTTTTAAATAAAATTTACTTTTTATTATGATCAATTTATGTAGATTATGTTGTTTTTTATTTAATATCATTAAGATATTATATTAAAATATTTAAATAAATATTTTATTAAAATCAGTTTGACCTGATTCAATCTCGATTAAATCATTGATTCTTGAATCAATACTTTCAACCCGTCCTATATAGAGAAAATTGATATTAATTCATAACCTTATGTTACATAATTTAATAATTTTAATATTTTTATAATCATATGTGTTATTTGATGGTTCATATATAGTTACGGATGTACTACCTCACAATGTAACGTTGGATGCCTTTATTTTAAACAATGGAGGCAGCAATTAGATTTAGAAGTCTTGTGGTTTGGATCTGTATTCTCCAAACTTTGCTGGAATGTGTGTTTGACTTCGGTCCAATGAAGATTTAAATATCTTAATAAAAATATAAATCTTATTAATTAGTGTCTTTAAAACACTAATTATTAAGATTTATATTTTTAAGGCTAAAAGAACTCTTGCATAAAACATGAATGTAAAGTTGTTACCTTTGTATTCAACTTGTATGATTAGTTATAATCGTGATCAATCCACTAGGGATAACCTAGTGGAGGTGAGACTTAAGTAGTATACATGACCTTTGTGTCCAAGACTAAATGCAACCATCGTTTTGAACACTTTGAATGCATTGTATGCTCTTTTCAACTCTTTTTTCTTTTCTTTCATTTTATTTTTATTTCTTTAACTAACTTAGGGTTGTATAGTAATTTTTTAACAAGGATTTTTAATTTAAAATTGTAACTAAATTTTGAGTTAGATATTGTCTAAAAGTTTCAAAAAATTGTTCTATGAAACCACAATCTTACTGTTAGCATTATCAATTGTTCTTATCACTTGTTGATCTGGAAAAAAAATGCCAAAAATTTAAGAAACACAGTGCAATTGTTTTCTTATGTTTCCTATGTGATCAGGGATCACAATAATATTTCTACCCAAGAAAGTCTTGTATATGTTGACACCTAACACATCACATTTAGACAACTAATTAAAAAATTATACAATATTTAAAATAAAATAAAAGTATTTTATCTCTCCAATTCATCAATGTTTCTCTTTTGCCCATCCTCTCTCTCACACTCTCGCGCCTCTTACTTCTACCGTGAAAGCATCGAAATTTACAAAATTAGATCCAACGCGCTCACAACATTAGATAGAGTATCAACTTTAAATTTTTCATTGGTTCAACATCAAACAATCACTTTCCCTAATACCCTTTTATTAATACAATATTTGTGGGTACTCCTAGTATAATTTTGTTAATACATCTTTGATTTGTTGACCAAAAAATATTTCTTTACTTACGACGCCCTAACAACATTTACCAATTTTTTAAACAATCAAACAAAGCTAGTTGAGCCACGAACAAAAAATTTGTCTATTTTCATCCACATAGGTGAATTTGAACAAAATGGTGGGATGTTGATTGGTTTTGATTAAGATAATACCAAAAATTAATTTGAAAATTTTAGTGCTATGGCAAACACTAAACACACACTATTATGTGGAGTTTGAATGCGTAGGAGAGAGCATGAACAAAAGAGATGAGATGAATTACACAGAGAAAAATATTTTTTTATTTTATTTTAAATGATGTTTAATTTTTAATTGGTTGTATCTAAATGTGATGTTAAGTTTGTATTTATACAATCTTTCTCATAAATAAAATGATTTAAATGAAAAAAAAAACTTTTTAAAGTATTTTTAAATACTTTAAACTCCAACAAATTTTATCGTACTATTTACACTCAACAAGACTATGAAAAAAATGTTACTAACAGTTCATCTGAAGAAAGACATCATGGATTATTTGGTGATTGTAAAATACTTTTTAAACTCAAAGATAAATTTTATCATAATATTTATACAATTATACTCAACAATACTTTATGAATAAAATGTGACTAATGGTTCAAAGGGAGAAATAGCTTATTTTGTGATTGTAAATTATTTTCTAAACTCAATGATAAAATTTATCATAATATTTACACTCAACAATACTCTATAATTAAAAAAAAAATTGTCACTGTTACGGATAAAAGATATATTATCATTTATCTTATTAATCCTAATATTTAAACTTCCAATAACCCAATATCATAATCACCAAAGAACAGAAGATATATTATCATAATCGCTATCTTTCAGTTATTATATCTCCAAATATCTTGGTAAAAGATAGTGGGCTTCAACCGTCCATCCATCAGGGTCCAGGTTAGAATCCTATAAATAAAGCATACACCATGGTGAAAGATACACACAATCCTGACTCTCTCTTTCCATTCACACTGCACACACTGCATGCCAATCGTGTTGTAAGTTACTGCTGTTGTGATTTTCTTCTTCCTTAAGTTGCTTCAATCTTATAAGCTTCTTAAGAGAGAGAGTCTGATCCTACATAAAATCATCCAACATTACTTGTTGGACATTTCTGTTCTCTTTGAGCAGAACAGTGGCACCGTCTGTGGGAACGATAAACTTCGAATCCCACCAACTCACAATGGTCAACACCAGACAACACCGGACAGTTAGACGCGATAAGTCACCCAGGAATCTAAACCTGGAAAATGTGGTAGTAGAAGATGCAGTTTCCCATACTGCCTCATCCCGTGCAGGACCAACAACCCACGCGCCGGCCAGCCCACCACCGGCCGCAGAGGAAGAACCAGAGACTACGCAGCATTTCATCCAGAACGCTCTCCATTCCCTTCTAACTCGAATGGAAAACCTGGAGAAGCGTTACAAACTCCAGCGACGGGAGAATATTCAACATCTGATAACCCAGTTGGACGAACGTAGTGCTAAACGCAGAGAGGAGAAGCACCGTCACTTCCAGAATGTTGAACATCTGGAACGCAATGTGGAGAACACAACAACAGTGCGTGCCGAGCAAACCCATGCAGCAGCGAGAAGACAGAGACCTAAGACATCGGCCCGCACTGTCGAGACCGGCAATAGGGACCCGGTCAATTAGTCTGAACAAGGCAGAGTATCTTGGTCTCAATTGAATAACGAGGGACCTCACCTCTCCTCGGCCATCATACCAGATTGTGCCGTTGAAGAAAGACCAATAGGAGAGATCATACGTTACCACGGACCAGCAGATGGTACTTACCGGAGGAAATATCGCCGGGGTCATCAGAATAACAACCTGTTCGTCGATAGAATTGTAGATGCTCAGTTCCTGGAAGACTTCGACGGCTCGTTTTTATCCAAATATGATGGAAGCCAAGATCCTCAGGTACATATTGATGAATTTGACATGCAAATGTGTGTCGGGGTATTGACGAACCCATAATTTTACGGATCTTTGCTACCACTTTAACCGGGGCCGCCCAAACCTGGTTTCATTCTTTGCCGCCGCGGTCCATCCATAACTTCGAAGATTTTGGCCAGAAGTTCCTGCTAAATTTCGTGACAAGTAAAAAGCAGCCAAAATCCGAGTTTGCTCTGGGTAAAATACGCCAGCAGCTCGGTGAAACATTGCAGAGTTACCTGGATCGATTCAAGGAAGCCGCTCTGCAAGTTCAGGGCTTGGAGGAAAAAATTCATGTTCATCTCATCTCAGCCGGGCTCAACGGGTCATCCCGCCTCGCCAAGTCGATTTACAAGGATCCTGTGAAGTCTTTAAACGAGTTCAGGATCCGATCCAAAAAATATTTGGAGTTGGAGCAGATGGAAATCGCTAACTCGACTCCGAGGGAACACAAAAAACCCTCATCACCAAGAATCGACATCAGGAAAATGCACAGCTCAGACAGCCCAGCCGGCATCCTGCAAATATTCCCACTGGCCGACCTCCACGAAGTATTCCTGACCCTCGCTTCAGGCCCGGGAGGTATGAATTGAAGTTCGACAAATATGCTCCGCTGACTGCTACACTGGTCAGATATGGAAGGAAGTGGCTTTCACCGAGATGAGGAAAGTCGACTGTCCTCCTCCAATAGTAAGAAGAGAGGGGCTGGACTACTCCCGGTACTGTGATTTTCACAATGGACCGGGCCACACGACTGATCAGTGTTAGGAACTCCGAGATGCAATAGAGAAATTTGTGCGTGAAGGCAAACTGCGGCAGTATGTAATTCGAACTCAGGGGCACCAAGGCAAAAGAAAAGGTCAGCAGGAGAATAAGCAACGAGATGACAAGAAGAGCAAAAAAGACGAGGAATTCCCAGAGCCCAAATTTGAATGTAATGTCATCTCGGGGGGAATGGGAGGAGGAAGTGATACGGCCAACCAACGAAAGAAGTATCTCAAGGAAGTGATGTCAGTAAGAGATCAGCCAAAGTTCAAGGGAAGCAGCAAGAAAGCCACGCCCCCATTGATTTATTTTACCGAGGAAGATATGAAGGGAGTGGTACCCGGTCATGAGGATGGTCTCGTCATAACAGGGACCGTGGCCAATTTTCGGGTCAGAAGAATATTTGTTGACAATGGTAGTTCGGCCGACATCATCAACTTGAGCGCATTTAAGAAGATGAACCTGAGGGAGGAGGACTTGAAGCCATGCCAAACCATGTTGATAGGTTTCAACGGGGGAGGCACTGGCTTGAAAGGTGTCATTGATCTTTAACTCACGCTGGGAACACAGGAAGGCTTCAAGTCAGAAAGGGTCACGTTCACCATTGCTGAATTCTCCTCGCCATACAACATTATCCTGGGCAGGCCAACGCTCCATAAATGGGACATATTGATGTCCACCACCAAACATCAGAAGATGAAGATGATCGGGCACCTTGGCAAAGTCATTACGATCTGCCGAGACCAAAAGGAGTCAAGGCAATGCTATTACAACACGATCAAGGAAATTGAGGGCGGCCCATCTTCCCCACCTCGAATTCGGCAGGGAGATCCGGTGGAATCTCATATCGAGACGCATTCATCCCGGAAGCCAGTCAATCTGGTAGAGCTAGATATGTGGGATATCGAGGAATGGAGACCAGAGTCGGTGAACGAGCTTGAAGATGTTCAGATCGGAAGTTCTCCAGAACAAATCGCGAAAGTAGGTAAACAATATGATCCAGAAATCAAGAGCAAATTAATTCTAATGCTTGAGGGAAAACCAGGATGTCTTTGCCTGGAAGGCTTCCGAGATACCTGGAATCAAGCCTACCTTCTGTTGCCACAAATTGGCAATGTATCCTGGTTCCAAACCAGTAGCATAGAAGAACAGGAAGCTTTGACGAAGCATATTGAAGAATTGGTGGATGCCGGGTTTATAAGGGAAATACAGTATACGATGTGGCTCTCCAACGTTGTAATGGTGAAGAAGTCCAACGGGAAGTGGCGAGTCTGCGTTGATTACACAGATTTGAATAAAGTATGTTCTAAAAATTCATACCCGATACCGAGTATCGATCAACTCGTAGATAACTCGGCTGGTTTTCAATTGCTGTCGTTTATGGACGCTTACTCCGGGTATAATCAGATACCTATGCATCCAGATGATCGAGAAAAAAGGCATTCCGAGGTATCGAAGCAAACTATTGTTACGACGTCATGCCCTTTGGATTAAAAAATGTCGGAGCAACTTATCAGCGGATGATGAACAAGGTCTTCTCAGATCAGATCGGGTGCAACATTGAAGTTTACATCGACGACATGATCACGAAGACACCGGCAATTGGAGACCATATCCAAGATTTGGAAGAAACTTTTTGGAAGCTCAGGCAGCACAGCATACGCTTGAACCCACTAAAGTGCGCTTTTGGGTGAAAGCTGGGAAGTTTCTGGGTTTTATGTTGACTCACCGGGGGACAGAAGCAAACCCGGATAAATATAAAGCGGTTCTGGATATGCAGTTTCTTTCTAATAAGAAAGAAGTCCAACAGTTGACGGGAAGAATGGCGGCCTTAACCCGGTTCCTTCCGAAATCCACGGAAAAGGCCCTTCCTTTCTTCAAGTTATTGAAGAAAGAAGCCAGTATAGGATGGAACTCGACATGTGAGGAGGCTTTTCAGAAGATCAAGACATGCTTAGCCTCACCCCCAGTATTATCGAGGCCAGAGCCAGGCGAAACACTCATCCTGTATCTCTCGGTCGGGGAGGAGGCCATCAACGCGGTCTTAGTCAGAGAAGTGGGCAAGTCTCAGTCGCCGGTATATTTTGTGAGCCGAGCTCTCAAGAACTCGGAATTACGATATCAGAAGCTCGAAAAAATGGCTTTTGCTCTGCTCATCATGGCAAAAAGGCTTCGCCCGTATTTTCAAAGCCATATCGTTGTCGTACGGACAAATCAGCCCATCCGGCAAGTGTTACACAAGCCGGATTTGGCGGGAAGAATGATGAATTGGGCCATTCAACTATCCGAGTTCGATATCCGGTATGAAGCTCGTCACGCCATCAAGTCTCAAGCCTTGGCCGACTTCATGGTGGAGTTAACTCCGACATCATCCACCCAGCAGGAGAACAGGGTGTGGAAAGTATATGTCAATGGCTCATCCAATGCTAAGGGAAGCAGAGCTGGGATCATTGTTGAAAATCCCGAGGGCGTATCACTTGAACAGTCGTTGCAGCTTAATTTTCTGACTTCTAATAATCAAGCGGAATATGAAGCATTGATTGACGGGTTAAAGCAGGTCAAGAAATATTCACTGACTCGCAGCTTGTTACAGCACAGATTGAGGGGAGGTATCAAACCAAGGGCCCTTTACTAGCCAAATACTGGCTAAAGTAAAGGAGATCATGGCGGAATTTGATGAAGTAATCGTCGCACATATCCCAAGAGAGGAGAATGCCTGAGCCGACATATTGTCAAAATTGGCTAGTACGAAAGGAACAGGTAACCACAGAACAGTCATCCAGCAGAAGCTCGCCCAGCCCGCATGTATCATGGTCATATTGGTCCCTGAAAACTGGAGGAGGCCTATCATCAGTTACTTAGAACAAGGAATAGTTCCAGATGAAGGACTATAGGCAAAAAGACTGATCCGAGATGTTGCAATGTATGTGATTATCGATGGTGAATTATATCGTCGAGGCCTCCACACCCCACTACTATTGTGCTTAAGTTCAGACCAAGCTGAATTCGTACTCTCCGAGATACATGAAGGGATTAACGGTCAGCATATGGGTGCAAGAGCTTTGGCATTAAAAGCTCTTCGCGCAGGATACTTTTGGCCAACAATGAAGGCAAACGCAGCAGAGCATGTCAAGAGATGCGACAGCTGTCAAAAACATGCGAAGATACTTTGGACCCCTCCATCCGAGCTCAGTTCGATCATGGCACCGTGGCCTTTTTACAAGTGGGGCATGGATCTTTTAGAACCGTTTAAAGCTACGGAAGGGTAGATGAGATGGCTAATAGTGGTCGTGGATTATTTTACCAAGTGGATTGAGGCCGAGCCCCTGGCTGCTATCACCTCGGCCCGTGTTCAAAAATTCTTGGAGCGGAGCATAATAGCGAGATTTGGAATCCCGACAAAAATTGTTACAGATAACGGGACACAATTCGCCGAAAGCACATTCAAGGCGATGATGACCGGTTTCCACATCAAACATCATTTCGCCTCAGTGGAGCACCCGCAATCCAACGGCCAAGTAGAAGCAGCAAACAAAGTTATTCTCGATGGGTTAAAGAAACGAATGCATGAAGCCGGCCCAAACTGGGTGGAACAGCTTTACTATGTTCTATGGGCCTACAGAACTACGGCCCAAACAGCTATCGGAGAGACTCCATTCAGGATGACGTATGGCTGTGAAGCAATGATACCGGTAAAGATCGGCCAATCGTCTTGGAGAAGGCAGCACATGTCCCAGATAGAAGATAATAATGTCGCACTAGCTGTCGAGCTGGATTTAATAGAAGAAGTCCGCACCGCGGCACATCGCCGAGATTTACACAGAAAACAAAAATTGGCCCAAAGATTTAACAGAAAGGTAAAGCCGAGATCTTTCGAAGAAGACGATCTCGTATTACGACGAGCAGACATCGGGAACAAAAACGCCCAAGATGGGAAGCTAGCAGCAAATTGGGAAGGGCCATACCAGGTTGTTCAAAACCTGGGACAAGGAGCATATTTGCTAGAAACGCTAGAGGGCAAACAAGTTAAACGGACATGGAATGCTGATAAGTTGAAGAAATATTACAGCTGAAAATGTGCAGCTGAGATCAAAAGCCCATGTGTTTCCCTTTAGTTGGCTTGAAATCCGTCATTGGGATCATGGATAAAAATTTTACCATGTGTTTCCCTTTAGTTGGCTTGAAGTCCGTCATGGGATCATGGGCGCCATGTGTTTCCCTTTAATTGACTATTAAGTCTGTCATAGGGATCATGGATCAGTGTTCTCGCCATGTGTTTTCCTTTAATTGGCTATTTAGTCCGTCATAGGGATCATGGAAGTTCATAGCGTGTTTTCCTTTAATAGGAATCACAGTAAATTTTTCATGTGTTTCTCATTAGTCGATTATGTAAACCGGGAATATGAAACCCGTGCAAATCTGTCGTTGAGATCATGAACTTATGTAATCTTCGAAGAATATCAATAAAATCCTTATTGTGAGGAATTTATATGTTGTGCACAACTTTTAAAGAGCTTAGTCGTTGTTTTGTATTATTTCGGCCTTGATCAAGCCGACGTAATCACTTAATCATGGATGAATCATCGGGTACACCGAAAGAATTACATCTATAGATTATGTTATGAAATACATTAACAGTTGCTAAGACCGGAATATGATACTTAAATCCCGACCAATGAGTCGGATACGATAATACTTGGCCATTGAAGCCAAAATACGGAAAAAGCAAAGCAGCAAAGCAAATCAAGGATGGTAAAAGCCGAATAAATTAATAAGAGAAATTGTGCAAGGAATTGTATGCATTGACAAGAAAAGATAAAATATTTAAAGATTGTTCGAAGAAGATAATTAAAATTATAAGTAAAACCGGCATCCCGGCCCTTCAATCGCCTCCAGCATCTCCCCGGGGTTGATCCTCTTCGGGCGTGTCCGTCGTGCTTGGCTCTTCCTCCTCGCTGTCGGAGATAGTCAGCAGCTGGCCATTACCGACGTAGGATTTGAAGTGCATGCCTACGGTGTTCAGTTCAACGCCGGGGTTCAAGAGGCGAATCTAATCCAGAGCGTTATTGAACGAGGCTTCAGTAGACCGGGCTACTTGCGACCGAACAAACATAAGTTCGTTGTTGGTATCAGCTAAGTCCTTGTTCTTTTTGTCGTTAAGGGCGAGTAGCTGATTACAACGGTCGCGAGCGTCCTGGGCCCTACCCCGGATAACGATTAGATCCCGCTCCAGCTTGGTCACGGCAGCACAGGAAGACTCTACTTCCACCCGGGAAGCTTCAAGTTGAGCCCGAGAAGCTTTAAGCTCGGAGGTCATTTTAGCAACCGACTCTTGTGCTTCCTTGGTCTCGGCATGAGATGCCTCCAACTCCTTGGCCGAAGCCGCCGCATGCTCCCGAGCTAGGTCAAGCTCCTGTTGAAGTCGTCGAGTCTCGTTTTCAGAAGCTTCGAGCTCGGCGGCCACCTTGCAAGCTTTTTTATTCAAAGTTACCAAGCTTTCAATTAAGGTGGCACTCTTCGAACAGGCTAGCTCGAACGAGCTCAGCTCCTCCAACTCAGTGTCCGAAAAGGGCACCAATTCAGCATATCTCTTCAATGCCCGAGCAACTTGAAAAAATTCTCGAGTAACGCCCTTGTCCCAAAGAGCACGGGACGACAGTTGAATATGTTCTTCGGAAGACTCGGGCACCAAGGTAGAGGCATCAGCAGTGGCCGGGGCATCCGGGACGACGTCCGCCATGGGTGCATCAAGGACTACGACAGGTGCCTCGGGCATGGGAGAAGAGGGCGGAGGAGGAACTGAGGGGGCCTCTGAAACTGGACCGGCAGGAGCTGGGGTTGGATTGGGATCAGCGGCCTTTGCCTTGCCTTTCCCCTCGGTCAGCTTTCGCTTCTTCCGAGATTTGAGGGCTACAAGATGAGCAGGTCTTGGAACGGGGTCGGAATCCATTTCGACCGCTGCACAACAACATTAAAGTGAATGTTAGCAAGAAAGAATATGAATTTTCATTCTTATCTTCAAAAGAAGTTCAAACTAACCACATTGAATATAATAAGCTATGGGAGCCAGACTCTGCGATTCTTTGTAAGATAGTATGTGAGCTGCCGAGGTAGCGTCGGAATCCGACAACCGAGTCCCGTCGGTTCGATAGAAAGCAAAAGGGAGGTCATGGTGACTGGAAGACCAGTATAATGGGAACTTCCAGGATCCCGGAGGAGAATCAGAGGAGTTTGAGAAAAAGGGATGTTGGTCGGGATCGACAACAACTTTAAAGAACTTATCTTTAAAGCCCTTGAAGGACTCGGCATATAAGGAAAAAAGCCTACGGTCAGAGTAGCCGTGGTCATTACGGCCTCAAAAAGAGGTCCACCCTTTCCTATCGGCAGGCTCTCTGCCTGATCGGCCAGTATGAACAGTGAAAAAAATAAAAGAATAAGGAACAAGTGCAAGGAATCTCTAGCTTTTGACATAGAATTTCAAAGGCTTGCATAAAAGCCCAGCCGTTTGGATGAATTTGGGAAGGGGCGACTTGCAGATGGTCTAACACCCGTATTTGGAAGTCAGAGAAGGGAAGATGAACTCCCAATCGAGTAATTATATCCTTGTAAAAGAAAAAGAAGTCGGGATCATCCCCTTCCTGGGAAGAGCAAATGGGCTCATCCGGGCGGGGAAGGCAAACATAAAAGCCTTCCTGAACCCCGAGAGGGAGTAAAGTAAGGCTTTCAGAATCCAGCACCAAGGTGTTACGCAACACCTCGTGGGTAACCCAGGGATACCTACCTGTTAAGGCAGGAGAAAGAATTTGAGAACGAGACCCGGCAGAGGATTTCTCAACAATTCCCATGTGAGACGAGTCCATAATTACCTACGACAGTAGAGAAAACAACAATTAGTAAAGTACCTGGAGGATGAATCATCAAGGGGCTAAGATTTGATGAGGCCCGAGCCGGTACGGAGGAATCTTCAACAGAAGTCGACACATCAACCCTGCAATCTAACCTGCTTATTGGAGTATTGGCCTCTTTTGGGAGGGGCTTAGGAACAATGATGGGATTATGTCGGCACCAATCCAGTAGAGCATTGGCCTGTTTATTGAAATCGATGCTTGCCAAGTATAAAAATTCATCAACACATTTTGAACAGGGTTCAAATCGGGTTTCGAACTGTGGTTCAGGCATGAGGCTGTTTCCAGAATTGACCGAAAGGGGCATTACTTGAAAGAATGGGAATCCTAGGGGAAACCCTAGATTCTGAGGAAAGAAGTGCAGACCTTTGATGTGATGATGACCCTAACCTAGAGGACCCTAATCTAGAAGGATTGGGAGGCTTGGGAATTGGGGCTTTTGAACTGCCAGGACTAGAGGAAGCCCGAAACATGGCCTTTTTCTTCTCCTCTTTGGGAAGAGGAACACCAAAAAACCAGAATGCAGAACGAGTGGGAACCGTTTTGCGGATCCTCGCTTCTTCCTCAGGTGTGTATTTCATGGTATGGATTATACTGGAAATGCACAGGAATGCGGAGAATGCACAGGAATTGGAAACTATGGGAAGCGAAAGGAATATTCAAGAAAATATTGACACTCAAGGTTCATGCGAAACAGGGTGAAAAGCAAAAAACTAAAATGGTTGTAAGTAAAAGAAGAGTACAGAAGAAAAAATACTTGGAATGAATAAAGGATGATGGAAGGAGAAGCGACAACGAAGAACGAAAAGTTCAGTTGAGACGCAAGAGAAAACGAGAATGCAGAAGTTAGAAGTTGCAAAGACGAAATTGAAATAAAGCACCAAGAGGAAATAAAACGGAAAGGCATATAAGACAAAAATAGTAACCGCCAGAATTCAAAAGATGTGGGGTAATAACTGACGAATGTGGAAAGTCATGGAAGGGGCAGAGATGTCATTATCGCAGAAAGAAAATGATTAAAGCGTGTAAAGAAATGACAGTGTTTAATAGACAAGACACTTGGCAGTTAAAAAACGAAGTCGCTTCATTTCCCGATGTTCATAGCTTTTCAGGCTACTTTGAAGAGACAAGAGATAGCTCGATAATGGCAGTGATTGGAAATGACTTGTGAAAATTCCATCAGTCGGGCCGATTATCTCGGCAAGGGGCAAACTACAATACTTTACCTCGGCTCGGATTCTCTAAACTTGATCAGTTCCATTACTGATACATCCCGGTCACCCAGAATACTAGATAACCGGGCTGAGGGGCATCTGTTACGGATAAAAGATATATTATCATTTATCTTATTAATCCGAATATTTAAACTTCCAATAACCCAATATCATAACCACCAAAGAACAGAAGATATATTATCATAACCGCTATCTTTCAGTTATCATATCTCCGAATATCTTGGTAAAAGATAGTGGGCTTCAACCGTCCATCCATCAGGGTCCAGGTTAGAATCCTATAAATAAAGCATACACCATGGTGAAAGGTTCACACAATCCTGACTCTCTCTTTCCATTCACACGGCACACACTGCATGCCAATCGTGTTGTGAGTTATTGCTGCTGTGATCTTCTTCTTCCTTAAATTGCTTCAATTTTATAAGCTTCTTAAGAGAGAGAGTCTGATCCTACATAAAATCATCCAACACTACTTGTTGGACATTTCTATTCTCTTTGAGCAAAACAGTCACTAAGTAACAGTAGTAATATGGACGCGTGTTCATAAAAAAATGACATAATACATAAGTAGTTTAGACAGTATTGTAATTAAAGAGCGTTTATTTATCTGGAGTTATTAACGATGCTAATTTATTGAGACAGAATTTTTCTCTAAAATATCTGATTATATAATATTTTAAAACAACAATAGTTAATTATAAATCAATATCTAACGACAATTAATCCAAGCATACAAAAGTCAAAATACTTTTCGTACACGCATTCAACGAATTAGACTGGACATTAATTAGGGATCAATAAAAAGAAAAGGGACTGGAGATTGGGGGCAGTTAGCATATTTTGATTCGAATTAATAATTGATTTATATCGATTCAGTTTTTTTTTTAAAAATAAAAATAACTTAAACCGAACAAACTCAACTATATTTCTACTATATGGATTAGTTTAGATTAGATAATTAGGTTTATTATTTAAATAATAAAAAATGAAAAGAAAAAAAAATAGAAAACGGATGTTGAACTGATGCAACTATTGATAATTTTTTTTGCCTCAATTTGTTTGCCTCAATCATGATGATGTGTTTAGACGTTGTAGGTTTTTTTTCCCTCAAAGCCTAAATAAATCATACTAAATTACTATCATTAAATCAGTCATGATACCGGAAAACCAGAAACAAATATAAAATTATAGATATATTGACATTTGTTAATACAAACACTTGACCAATCACATTTTCATTAATGGCAGACCATAAAAATCCATAACAGCATAAACTCTAGAGGCTTAATAAAAATATATTTAAAAGGATATCATTTTAACATGTGAATCCATTCTATTTAGATTCTTAAAAGAGAAAAAAGTTATGCAGTTTAAATTTTTTTATACAATCATCTTATTATAATCTATCATATATAATAAATTTATTGATTTTTAAAATAATTATTTTAAAATAATTTATATAATAATTTATTATTAAATGAGCATATAAAACAATTTTATAATGTTACTACATATAGATTACACTCTTCTTAAAACATGAATTAAACTTATTGAATTTACAAATTTTCAATTCGAATTAAATAAATAACTCAAACAATTCAAATTTTTCTCTTTAAATTCGTTCCGATCCAGTGGGTTATTGAGTTGATCTTAAACCCGTAGCCATCCCTAGTGGACATATATCTCTTGTTAAACATTATCAATTTTAGATTTTTCTAGTCCCAATATGTTTTTTAATTTGTGGCAATTGAAAATGAGTAGATTTATAATAATTTACACATCTTTACTCAACCAACTTAAGTTAGATTTTCTTGACCTAGTCTCAATGGTTGAATCATCAAATTATGATAATTTTATTTTTTGAGTTTAAGAACCTTTTTCGTTATACTACGTAAATTTGGTTATTATAGTTTAATTTTTGTTAAAGGATTATAAAACTTTTCGGTTTCACGGGAGGGGATGATGAATAATCGGATGATTTGAGAGTAGTGGGTGCGGACGTATTTAAATAAATATATGGATTTTATTATATGTTTAGTATATATTTTTATAAAAATAAGACTAAAATCAATATAATTTTTTTGGTACAATGTGAAAAAGGCAAAACAATCAGCAGCCAAAAACAGACAAACAAAACACGACCGGACGTTATCAGCCAAAAAATAAAACTGTTTTACGCACTTAGAGAATATCACTATTTTTTGGATTTCTATTATTCGTTAGATTTTATCTGATTTCTCTTAATATGGACATGATGTTGATTAGTTTTCTTTCACAAGAATACAATCTTGAGAAAATAATCGAAGTTTCTTGAATTCGCTCTCTTGTATTTTAAGAATCTCCAACTCACCTGTATAAAACTTCTCTACATGAATGAAATAAAATATAAGGATTAATTTGTTACAAATTTTAAAAAATGATATAAAATAATCTACTAATTCTTTTTTTAGAGATTTTAAAATATAGAAACTAAATTATACTTGTTTACAATTATAAAAATTGTTTTAAAAATATTAATTAAAAGCTACTGAAAATAACTTCTAATTTTAATTTTTCAGTTTTTGGTTATTTTAAAAAACTGAAACAAATGCATGATTAATGACAAACGGTGGTGGGTCTTTCGTAGTGGAAAAAAACATGACCTCTAGCAATGTTTTTAATCTTACCATTAATTTTTTAACATATTACACTCCTTCTTGAAGTTAGCATTTATTATATTAAATCACAGTGTTATGAAAATCGATCATTAAATCGATCGAGGTAGTGAATCAGTGGTCCAACCGGTAAATCAGTAATAGAACCAGTTTGAGCCAATATATATTAAAAATTTAAAATTATATATGTATCTATTATATATAAGTATATAACTAACATTATTTGAGTAAAAAAAATTCATTTATACTTTAAAATCCAAAATAACTATTGATAATAATCTAAATTTTTTTTAAAAATCCAAAAAAAAAAATCGTACTGGTCGGACCCGCCGGTCCGATCCGATTTCAATAACCATGCAATCACACTTCTTATTTTGACCTACACGTTAACGTTTATCACGCTTGACCTCACTTTTTTTACTCTACAGGTTAATGTTTATTATACTCAATCCCACTTCTTATTTTGATCCTACATGTTAACGTTTATCACGCTTAATCTCACTTCTTATTTTGACCCTATAGGTTAACATTTATTATACTCAACCCCACTTCTTATTTTGACCCTACAGAGACCCTCTAATTGTTTCATATTGTTAAACTGATCACCCCTGCCACTGTAACGTCGTTTGGTCCGTCAATAGAATTTGACACATGATTAACATCCGATAGTTTTATGTTCCTCCATCAATTTCCAACCCAGAACATGAAAAAAAATCATGAAATTTACAAAAACTAGACACAAAGCCATCTCTCAAAATTCTACATCAAAAACACAATTCAGTTCCCTAACCAAAAAAATTTCAGCAAACATTAATCAAGTAAATTAAGTGTTACAATTTGTGGCACCAAAACTTCCATGTTTTTTTTCAAAAATCACACACCAGTTTAAGCTTCCGCGAAACCAAAACCTCAATTTCTTTTCTTCTTTTTCTCCAGGAATCGCATAACAGCCAAGATAGGAAGCATTAACAATTTCTTTTCAAGATCCAGTGCCTACCATTCGCAATACAATTTATGGTAATTAGAAATGGCTAGCGTTTTTGTGAAATTGAGGCAAAATGGTGAAATGGGTCAACCTTGGAAGTTACATTTGAGGATGGTTCAAAAGATCTACGATTTTGGGGTTGGAAGGAAGGTCTATGATTTTGAGGTAGGTAGATCTACAATTTCGAGGTTGGAAGGAAGATTGTCGATTTTGGGCTTGCGCATCTCTCTCTTCTTCTGCAACTCAAACGAGGAGAAGGAGGAGGCGACCACGATCGTTGCTTGAAGAGCGACGACGCCAACTGGAGGCAGACACTGGAGCAGGTCGATGGTGCCACTATCAACGTCGTAGAAGCCGGTGATAGGAGGCCTCTCGTGCCTGTTCTTGTCGCCGGTGGGTTGGTGAGGAATACGTCAGAGGGGGTGGTGCGTCTGACTGTGAAAGAGTGAGATTAGGGATTAGATTGGGGTAAGAAGTGTGAAGGATGAAAATAGATGTTTTTGACATTTCACCTAAAGCTAACACTGTACTTATATATAGAACTGAATATAGCATTAAGTGTGGATGATTTTAATGTTATGTTTGGATTACTTAAGAGTAAATTTTCAATTTACTTGTACTAACTTTTCATATTAATATATTTTCATTAATTTATTAACTTTATACATAAGTAAAGTATGAGCGTGGATACGAGTATGAGTATATACGTACAAGTGGATACGAGAATGAGATTAATATTTCTACTCCAGTGATTATAATACCAAGTAGGAGTATTTTTTTTAAAACACATTTATGGGAATAAGTAGTATAGAATCAAACCCAAACCCTATTGATTATGACCACTAAATGGTTGCATGAATGATAATTGTTATGAAATTATATCACATCTTACTTTGATATCATTGAATGTGCAGAAGTTGAACAAAGGACTTGATCCTAAAATAAATTCTCTAGTCAATAATGTCACGATCAATCAAACATTGAACTAATCGAGTGCTTTTTTTGGGTAAGGACAGAGTGGTTCTTAAAACCATGGGACGCTTGACATTTTGGCTTTATTTGAGATGAGAACGAAAATAACTAAATAACAAACTACCAAAATAACAAGAAAAACAATAAATTTAAGAGCAAATTAGAGTTACTCCCCGATGTTTTATACTTATTACACTCAACCCTCTCTTTGTTAGATTCCTACACAAACCTCCCCTACTTCTTATAATCCATTACACATACACCCTTTGCACCGTAACAGTACTGTTTTCGTTATGCCAAAATCATCATGTGACGTGCACATGTATGTTTAATAAAGAACTTGGACAACCAGTGACAGATATAGGACCTTGGGTAAGTGGGACAATTGAAAATAGTGATTTCAAATATATAAAATTAAAGAATATAAAATATGAAAATATAAAAACATGAAAGTAGTGGGTTCAAATATATAAAATTAGGGAGGCAAAATATAAAAATATTAGATAATTATATGTAATTTTTTAAAGTGAGGGGGTGCATGTGCACACCCTCACTTAGGAATAGATCCGTCACTGTGGACAACATTGTCATCATCTTCCTCATGACAACAAATATGGAAAAGAATCTTCTTCCCAATCTCGTTAGGATTTACAGACAGGCCAAGAACAAAACCCTCGCTCTAATTCATATCACCATCGAGCAGATTCTCTATGAGGTTCGTGAGCATAAAGAGACCGAGATCCGCTCTCCCTAGCATAAAATTGTCGACTCGACTGAGCTCAGCGAGTACCGCCTCCAGAAGCGCAAAGAGTTTATGGACATATTCCAGTGTGTTTGATGGAACATCAGTGTGTGGGATGTGGAAGAAATTGCACTTCAAATGTGTGTGTTCTGTTTTGGGAGAAAGCATTGGAGGTGGATTATAAAAACCACACCTTATGGTTGAAATATATGGAGGTGGAGGTGGAGACTAAGAACAAGTTCATAAACCCCGCAAGGAACGTTTGGGACCGTGTCGTGATGCTATTGTCGAGAGTTTATCAGGAGCGTTTGGGATCGCGAGAAGTCCTTTAATCAATGTGTCTTTCTAGATTTTTGCTTTCTTGTTTTTTCCTCTATCCTTTGAAATTTTGTGATTTCCTGTATCCTAGGAAATCTTGTGTTTCTTGATCTTACAGGCATGTGAAAATGTTCTTTCATTTTCAATTGGGAATTTTTGTACTATTTTTTTTTATATTTCTTTAAGGGTCTTTGTCAATTGTTGGTGATTATGTTTTTCTTTATATTGTTATATGCTTAATCACCATTGTCTCTTCTCTCTACCTTGGTTCATTGTCTTGGCCCTTTTATTAACATGTAGTTTTTGTCAAGTTATAATGATATGATTTCTTGATAAAAATAATGTTTTTCTGATAAGTAGATTAATAATTTGATATTTGAATTTTTTTTTTACATCAAGTTTTCTAATTGCTAAAATCCTTGATTCTTCTTTAAGTTGCTCAAGATCTCAAACTATAGAAACAAGATTAATATACTTTTACACCTCTCTTTCGTGTAAACAAGATTAACTTAAATTTTTTGTAAACACACGAAAGAGGAGTGTAAAAGAAAATTAAATTTGATATTTGAATTTTTTTCCATCAAGTTTTCATTACTATTTCATATTCTTGCTTTGAAATTTCTAATGTGATATTATCTTATCCAAAATATGAGATTCAAACAAATTAAAATGCAAAATCATTAAGTTAATCCTTATAAAAAAATGAGAGCCAACTTGATTTTGCCACTACCTAATGTTATTACAATATAAATTTTCGAGCAACGGACATATTTGCTTATCATCAATATTATATTTATTATTATATTTGTTCTAACTTATGCTTGTGTTTTCTAATTTTTTAAGTGTTTATTGTAATTTTATGCTTGCAATGATTAAAAAGAGGAGAAGATAAAAATTAAATTATATTTTGAGTAAATAGTCATTTTCGTTCTTGAATATGCAGAGTATTGACAAATTTGTCCTTGAATGTGCTACATATACTCTTTCATTAATAGTACCGAAAAAAAGTTAATGGATGGATGAATTTGTTGTACTTTTTTCATTTTCAAAAACGAATTTATCCGTACTCTATATATTCATGGACGAAAATGACTGTTTACCCTTTTTTTTATTTTCCTTCTCTATCACTCATCTCTCCATTTATCTCACTAAGTTCAAGTCAAAAGAACAAATTAAAAGGACACACAAAACCTAATCCGAAGTCTAAAATGGAACAAACAAAACTTATAAAACATAGATTAAGCAAAAGAAAAGAAAAAGAAAAACATAAAGCACATATATTTCAACTAAAACTTCTAGTTTGGAGAGTGAGAAAAACAGTACCTCTTGCACAAAGGCTTCCGTTTCACACTTAGATAAATCGGAGTGAAGACCTTGATAAATCTCTTGGTCGTTTTCTTCAGTTAACCTGATGATCGCCTTCAACTGGGAAATTCTCCATTCATAGCTCCGAGTCTTACCACAATCAAACGTTACTCTCAGTTCCTTAACCATCGTCGAAGCTTCTTCTGAATCAAACAGTACTTTGCTCTTGGTGTTAGAAGCCATCTATCTTGATGCACGATGATGAATTTGGAGCACAGAGAAGAACTAGATAAGTCTTCCTTTTGTTGGGGTTCACTATGAAGATTTCGCAAACATATGTGCATCTAGACATATATGCAATGACAAAGATTATTAGTTATTATATTTGTCTTTTGTATACTTTGCAATTCAGGTCTTATAATTGTGATGTTGTCTTATTAATCTTCAATTATAATATAGTGTGTGGTCCGACGGAGGGCGTTGTGCCTAGTGTCTTGTGCTTTTCGCCATTCAGATTCCTTCTTGGAATTGTCTATATGATCTATATTCTATATATTGAACTAATTATTGGGTACATCGGAATTATTACTTACGGAAAATAAGCACTTCATGTGTCTTTTCATATTTTTTAATTAAAAAATAATAAAAGATAGTGAATGATTTCAGACATGTAAAGATAATTATAAAAATAAAATAATAATTTTATTATGAACGTTATTATAAGGATAAAATAAATATAAAAATATGTATATCTTAACACTTGTTCCCTTTATATAATTATAAATTATTATTAATAAATTTTAATTTTCACTCTTGAAGTTGAAGACTCTTTTCAACTTATTCTCCCTCTTAATATATGTATTAGCTACATAAATTTTTGGACATTAAATATATATATATATATATATTTTAAATTATAGTACTTATATTGAATTAATTTCAAGTTATTTTATTGTTAACATTAAAATTAAAATAGTCTTCCATTTATTAATCTTTACAACCTCAGTAGCAATAATTTGGTGATTTGTTTTTATAGGAAATACAGAAATGAGAAAAGGTTAAAATGTACGATCAAAGTTCAAAGTTATATACAAAAGTCAACTTCTAAATCGTTCACATGCAGCACAAATTCAAAATTTTGACATGCAGTAGTTTAAAAATGTCAAACTCAAATAAATTGGGGTAAAATTCGTGTATTCTCCTTTGAAGAATTTTCATTAAATAGTATGATACAATTTGATTTTTAACCTTGAAACTTGCTAAAAAGCTATAAATGGTAACCTATAGCTGGGCTAATTAATTAAGGATATAACTACACAATTATAGCTATACAATCATGCAAGATATGCTGGTTTAAAAGGCCAACAAATGCCAAATAATCTGCCTATCAATTCTATTGACATCTCCCCTCAAATTGATGTTGGTAAATCTACAAACATCAATTTGCTAACTAGGACGTTGACTTGTCAAAAATATGGTGAGGACGTCAGCTAGTTGAACAAATGTTGAGACATGAAGCAGAGTGATAATTATGCGGTCATAGGCTTCCCTGATTGAATGGCAATTGACCTCTATGTACTTTGTTCTTTCATGGTATACAAGATTTGCTGTAATTTGTATGACACTTGTATTATCAACATGCAACGGAGGAGTTGGTGTTGCTTGTGAATAACCAAGTTATGAAAGAAGGCCTCGTAACCAAATAATCTCAGAGCATACTGTAGACATGGATCAATATTCTGCTTCAGTGGAGGATTTAGAGATTGATACTTGTTTCTTGCATTTCCAAGAGACATGGGCATCTCCTAAAAACATACACCAGCCAGTAGTAGACTTCCTTGTGTTGGGACATCCAACCCAATCAACATCGTTGTATGCCTGAAGTTGTACTGTTGCACCTGTAGGAAAGAAGAGACCACGACTGGGAGTGGCCAACAAATATTTAATGATTCATTCTATTGATGTAAGATGCAAGTGTCTAGTATTTTGCATGAATTTGCTGACTGGGTGTACAAAAAAAGAGATATTAGGTCTTGTAATGGTTAGGTAGATGAGACTTCCAACCAACTTTCTATATAACGTTGGGTCTTGTAGGAGTTCACCTTCATCCCATCTTAACTTGACATTAACCTCCATGGGAGTTTCAACCGTAGTTGTAGTGGTGAGACCAACTAGTTGAATTAGATCCTGAGTATATTTGTGTTGAGTGACAAAGATGCCTTTTTGTTGGAATTGTACTTCTAATCCCAAGAAATAAGTGAGTTGTCTAAGATCTTTCATGTGGAAAGTTGTATGCAACAATTGTTTAATTGTAGTGATAGTGTAACAACCCGTATGCATCCGGTTCATTAACATTCAACTATGGCCATTAAGCGCAGTAATTATAAAAGATAATTAATTCAGAAGCAGTAAACAAAATGACATTATCTCACGTCATTAACCACACCCACAGTACATAATATATGGTGAATTCTCATAATATACAATATATATGTACCAAACTGTACATACTCCCCTTAGGGTACAAAATAACAGGCATAATCAAAATAAATGAGCCAACAAGCTCTCAAAATCTATGCCTAAGGTTCACACAGAACCTATCCTTAGGTGGGCCTCTTGCCCTGGGATCCACCCTCCGCTCCCTGAGCATCACCTGCAAAACATGTAATCCCCAACAGGGGTGAGATAACAATCTCAGTAAACTCAGGATCCTTGGAGGTCTTTCCTTCCCCTGGTTCACTTCCATGGCATATAATATTAAAATTGGCATCAGACACAACCTAGCCATCATGGCTCTCAAAACCTATCACATGCATATCATAACATAGATACAACATATACATATAGATATATCATATGCCTAAGAAAGATCATCCGCAACGGGTACATTCTCCCAGGACTTACTTGGACGTATATGGCACTTCCGAGAGAAGATCATCCGCGATGGGTACATTCCTCTCAGGTTTTATTACATATATTTATATTGACCACTTAGAGTTGTTCCACGTAACTCTGGCTCTAAGGGAAGTCCATATTTAGTCCATTCTACTGGCCACAGAATCTCATCAATCACACCACACTATCACAGTGTACATAATATACATGTTTTCAATAAAAAGCAGTAACACACAATTTCAATATACATGCATCATGACATACAATAACCATCACTCCCGTGGAGTATGGTAGAACACAGACAATGGAAACACTCCCAAGAACAAAGAGCTTACCTGCTCTGAGTGCTACACTGGCTCTCCCAACCTCGTGGTCACACTCACTAGTAACCTCTGTATCACGCCCTACATAAAGGCATACCAGAATCAATCAATAACGATTCTCAATTGTTAAAAGGAACAGAAACATTATTCTTTTACATATAACCTTTTATTACTCTATCTCAAGTCTCAAAGGCTAGTCACTTAACTGGTGACTGAAAAATCCTCACTAGGATTTATCTCGGCCTAATAAAGGTACTAGAGTCGCTCTAAGACCCTGCATAAGTCAATTCAATGCTCTAACCAGACCATATATCAATGATTATCCAACTTAACTGAAACAGTTATTCCAACACGTTTTCACTGTTTATTTAGCCTCCTGAACAACTTTTGTAAAAGCACTTAGGCTCATATTTATCATAATACCTTCCATTTAATCAACATTCTTCCTACTCATACATACTTCAGAGTCAAAATCAAACTTCATCAAAAGTCATGTTTCAAAGTTCAATCTTTATCAGAACAAGCCTATTTCCAGCCCTAACACAAAAGAGGTCACTATTCATCCCAAGAACAATTTACAAATTAATCGAAAAAACTTAAGTTTCTTACCTCTAAACAGTCAAGGAAGGCTAGAGGATCACTTCTCTAAGCTTTAGCGTCCTTGAATCGCCTTCTTCCCTTCCAAAACTCAGTTTTGAGAAATTCCCAAGGGAACTGGATCTCTCCGATTGATGGTTTCCTCTGAGAATTGATCTTGGAATCTAGCTCATAAAGGTGTTCTAATCAACTTTCTAGTTGGGTGGAAAGTGTTTAGATGAAAGATGAAGAAGATATGAAGCTCTCCTAGGTCGTCAATGGCGGAAAGCGACTGAAGGTGGGAGAGAACAAAGGTTTTCTCTCCCAATTCGTTTAATTGACCCTTTTATAGGGTCCTGCCCGTGTTCCCATGCTAATAGTGTCACTTTGGCGCTGAAAACCCGCAAATTGGGTGCATTCTGGCGCTAATCGCGCCATTACCACGCTAATCGCGCCAGATATTCGAGAGAAATAGCCTTCTGGTGCAATTTCACACTAACGGCGCCACTCCCCACGCTTACAGCGCTAGGACCATTTTCGTCGCTATTCTGTTGCTAATTCTGTCGCTAACCTTTTTTTTTGAATAACTTGCAAACAATATTAGGTAATGATGAGGGCATACCAGTAGGAAGTTTGGTGTAAAGTTCTTCTTTGAGGCCATGAAGGAAGGCATTTTTGACATTTAGCTGATGAATTAGCCAAGATTCAAATGCAGCAATGGCAATAATAGTCCTCACAGTATTCATCTTGGCCACTGGTGCAAAGGTCTCTTCATAGTCTAGGCCAAATTCTTGCTTATTTCCAAGAAAAACAATTCTAGGTTTGTATCGATCTATTGATCCATCTGAACGCAACTTTATAGTGAATACAAATTTACTGTTAAGAGGTTTAACCGATGGAGGGCATTGAACAATGTCCCATGTCTGATTTTCCTCTAATGCAAGAAATTTAATTTCTATAGCATCCTACCAACATTTATGCTCCATTTCCTATTTATATGAAGAAGGAATAGGAACAAATGCTAAAGTTGTTGTCAAAGATAAAGGTTAAGAAAAAGCATACTTTTTCGATGGTTTACGAATGAGAGTGTTGTGACTTAAAGGGGCTGGTTCTAGTTGAAGCGCTGGATCAATAGCCAGAGAATGATTGGATGGGGCCTTGGAGGGATTGAAGGCCGAATTAGTGGAAGAGTCAGACGTCTTTGGTAGACCAGGAAAGAAAGACGAGCTTGTTCTTCTGCAAAACTATTAGGAAATAATGACAAAACAGATTTGGATGTAGAAGAGTGAGTGTCTTGGTTAGTAGCAAAAAAAATATGTATCTTCTTGAAAGATGACATTTCTAGAAACCCGAATCCTATGTAAATGAGGATCATAACATATAAAACCTTTTTGATGGGCTGAGTAACCAAGAAAAGCACATTAACATATTAAGTTGTGAATTTGGTGCGTTTTGGTGGTTGAAGATGAACATAACAGACATAACCAAAGGTGCGAAGAGTGGAATAATTGGGTGTTACCAAATAACCTTAAGAAAGGGGAATCATTGTTTAAGGCTTAAGAAGGCAACCGATTAATAAGGTGGGCAGTAGTTGAGAGAGCTTCACACCAAAACGGGAGGGCACAAAGGAGTCCAACATTAAGGTACAGACAACATCAAGAAGATGACAATTTTTTCTTTCAGCTACCCATTTTGTTGGGGTGTGGAAGGACACAACCTTTGAGATAATATACCATTTGCCTGCAAGAACTCTGGAAACAAATGAGATGCGTGTTCCCCCTATTGATAGAACACAAAGTTTTAATGTCTGATGAAAACTGAGTTTGAACATAGACATGAAAGAATTTGAATGTAGAGAATGCTTCAGCTTTAGAGCGCAAAAAATAGACCCATGTGAAACGACTATAGTCGTCAATAAAAGTGACAAAATACTTATAATGTGCATGAGATATTACAGGTGTGATTCCCCATAATTCACTGTGAATTATGTCAAAAGGCTAATTTACATTTGATTGATGAACTGGAAATGCTAGAATTTTACTTTTACCAAGTTTACAAGAATTGCAATCAAATTGAACAACACTAAAAGATGGGGAATTTTAATTGCCAAGAACTCCGGATTTCATCAAGTCATGAAGTACATTGGAATTTGGGTGACCAAGACGTTTATGCCATAATTGGAAATTAGCTATTGCAGAATTACAACAAATAAAAGGTAGAAAAGAACATGGTGACAATGATGAATAAATAGGAAAAATACATCCAACTTTAGGCCCCTTCGTGATCAACTTCTCTGAGTGTTGATCTTGCACAAGACAACCAGATTTTGAGAATTCAACTCTGCAATCATTGTCAACTAATTGACCAACTAGAAAAAGGTTACTGGTGAGATCACAGAAAACATAAACATTGGTAAGAGATGAGGAAATATCACCATTTGTTGTGATAGGTAAATTGTTTCCATTTGCAGTGTGTATTTTCAAATTACCAGAGTAATTTGAAACATTGTTCTGGGAAGCAACATTGTTCGTCATATGATTGGATGCACTAGAGTCAAAATACCAAGGAGAGCTGGGTAAAGAAGCTTTACCTGAAAGACCCAAAACAGAAAATGCTAAAACGATCATTTGTTGAACCATTTGAGGGGTTAAAGTTGGCACAAAAGAAGGTAGATTCTGATCCACAGTAACATGAGTAGTAGAAGAGCCAACAATGGCAGTGAAGGATATTGCATTTCTATGTGGTGGTCTGATTTGACATTCTTTTATGATGTGACCTTTTTTTGTAGTAACTACAGAACCTTTTAAGACAGTGGGAAGAAAAATGTCCATGGCCTTTGCAATTGAAACATTGGACAACTCTCATGTCTCGTCCTCGAGGTCCACCTTGTACTGCATATGGCCACAGAAAGGGAGGCAAATTTATATTGTTCCATGTTTGTCTGAGTGAGGAGGCATTGTTCTTAACGAAGTAGTTCATTTAGGCATTCATCCAAGGAAGGGAAAGTAGCCCTGTTCATTAGGTTGGTTCGAATGCCCTCAAAATCAGATCTCAATTTCATAAGAAATTGATCTCATTTTGTGGTGTCATGAACGTTTTGGACTGTAGTTTGTCCTTCAATTGACAAATCTTTATAGGCAATGTCAGTATATTCAGCCCAAAGATTCATGAAATGAGAATATAATTTAGAAATTGAGAGACTATCCTGTTGAAAAATGGCAATTTCATGTTCAAGCTGGAATCCGTGAGCAGTGTTGTTCTAGTTATAAATTTTTTTCAGGTAGTTCGACATCTTTGCTGCTGTGGCAAAGGGTCTGAGATTGAGGACGATATTAGGCTCAACAGAGCCTATGATCCAAGTCATGACCTATGTATAATAACCTGGGTTTTTGTTTCAAAAAAAAAAAAAATTCCACTGGAAAGCCACGCCTCAGGCGTGGGAGCCACGCCAGGAGCGTGGGAAGTGCTCCAGAAAGTTGTTTTTCCCTGGAATCCCACGCTGCAGGCGTGGGAGGCCACGCTGGGAGCGTGGAAGGCACGTCTGAGGCCTATAAAAGGCCCAAAACACGAAAATTTCAGCATTTCTCTTCCTTTCTTCTTCCTCCTTCGTCCAGACCTCCATTAAAGCTGTTCCAAGCTTCCTAGGACCTCATAGGCTAGCCTAAACACCTTCCTGTGACCTAGGAACGTGTTTTAACCGAT
>PYAF01004204.1:12310-27029 GCA_007407185.1 Glycine tomentella
TTCTTAATTAAGGAAACTAAATATATTTATAGAATCACTTAATTAAGGCAACTAATCCTAATATAATACCAAATCTTGAAATATATGATTTAAATAAGGAAACTGTTTCAACCTCACGCGACCCGCGCGCGATACCACGCGAGTCGCGTGGACTGGCAGAAAGGAATGACGCGTGTCGCGTGAAATGTGAAGTGCCTCGTGTGGAGTAACAGAAGAGAATTCCTTATTTCTTTGAGTCTTCACGCGACCCGCGTGATACTCCAAGTATGTCGCGTGGAATTGCAGCGTTGAAATGCTTAAATCTTGAAGTTCCCACGCGACCCACTTGAGTAACGGCGCTACCCGCGTGATCTTCTCTGGTCTTCCAAGTGGCTCGCGCCAGTAATGGCGCGACACGCGTGACACTCCAGAACTTTGTTTTCTTCTTTCTTTGGCCTTTATTCTCCTCTTTTGTCCTGAAATTGCATAATTGATATTGAAATAAGATAAAATAAAATAATATTAATAAACTAACAAAAACTAAACTAAATCCTAATTATTTAATCAAAACATAAGCTAAAACTGTTCTAAAAATAAGATGTGTTTGCAACACATCACCAGGCGTTGATGAGATCCGCCATGTTTGTATGATGGATATGTTTCTATGAGGGCCAGTGGGCCATTTGGTTGTGTGATTGCCTTGTGTGTGCATTGTGGATAGTGGGCCAAGGTGGGAATGATTTCCCATGGACCCTGAGCTTACTGAGATGTGTATCTCACCCCGTGTGGGGATTTTTGATTCCAGGTGACTCCTCAGGCAGAAGATAGCAGTCTCAGGGCAGGAGGCCCGAGTAGAGACATTTCTACTTGGTTGAGAGCAGCAGATGGAGCTTGAAGGCTCAGTTTTGATGTCTATTTTTGTACCCTTGATAAGGGATGGTGTATGTGTACACCTGATACATGTATAGTTCTGTATACCCTCGATGAGGGCAGATATTCTTTTGTATCACCACGATGTGGTGTGGACTATGATGTATATATATTGTACAGAACTATTTATATATATATATATATATATATATATATGAGACTCTTCCCTGAGTATTTTTGTTGTATATTTGGTTATCTGTCTTTATGATGTATGATATGAAAAGAAACTGGATCAGCAAGGATGTGAAATATAGACTTTGTGTGTGTGTATTCTATGAGTTATGTTTATTCCATACATAATGAATCAAGAAAATGATTTTGTGCTTCCGCTGAGGTTTTAAAATCATATTTTAAGCGTTAAACTAATATTATTAATGATAACACGTCGGAGGCCTACGGGGTGTTACAGACACTGTTTAAAGATGCCCATGAATATGTACAGAGATGTGACAGCTGCCAAAGGACCGGAGGAATATCTAGACGGAATGAAATGCCCTTACAAAATATCTTAGAAGTTGAAGCTTTTGACTGCTGGGGGATTGATTTCATGGGTCCATTTCCATCTTCATACTCCAATGAATACATCTTGCTCGCAGTGGATTATGTGACCAAGTGGGTTGAAGTAGTAGCTGTGCATAAAGCCGATTCAAAAACAGTTATCCGCTTCTTGAAGAGAAATATTTTTGCTAGATTTGGAACACCACGTGTTCTCATCAGTGACGGAGGATCCCATTTCTGCAATGCTCAACTTCAAAAGGTCCTCCAGCATTACGGTGTTCGTCACAAAGTAGCTTCTCCTTATCACCCACAAACCAATGGGCAAGCCGAGGTTTCCAATAGAGAAATTAAAAGAATCCTAGAGAAGACAGTTGCCCAGTCACGCAAGGATTGGTCTCAGAAACTTGATGAAGCACTTTGGGCATACCGGACAGCTTTCAAGGCTCCCACTGGGCTCACTCCGTTTCAGTTAGTTTATGGCAAATCCTGCCATTTACCGGTAGAGTTGGAGCATAAAGCTTTCTGGGCCTTAAAATTCTTTAATTTTGATACTAACCTTGCAGGTGAACAAAGGAAGCTACAGTTGCACCAACTGGAAGAAATGAGACACTCAGCTTATGAAAATTCAAAGCTTTACAAAGAAAAGTTAAATTTTATCACGATAAAAAGCTTTTGAAAAGAAATTTTCATCCTGGACAAAATGTTTTGTTATTTAATTCTCGATTGAGATTATTTCCAGGAAAGTTGAAGTCTAAATGGTCCAGGCCTTTCATCGTGAAGGAAGTCATGTCACATGGAGCTGTGACACTCGAGGACCCCAGTACCAAAAGGACGTGGACTGTCAACGGAAGCAGACTTAAACCTTATCTAGGTGGTGAATTTGAAAGGCTCACCACAGTAATACAACTTCAAGATGTTTGAGCTACTATGTGTCCAGCTAATACGATGTAAAAGAAGTGCTTCTAGGAGGCAACCTAGTCAGGTATGTTTTTAATTCTTTTTCTTATATTTTTAATAAACATAAATAAATATATAGGTATATATATATTTTTTAGTCAATATAGGATAGAATATAAATAAGTAAGCACTTTAACAAGATATAATATAATATATTTCTTGTTAAAAAAAAAAAGGGCCATTAGCTAGCCCAGGCGAGTGAAACTAGGCCAAATTGGCCGCCTGGGCGAGTCCACTCGAGCAGACCACAACAGCCAGGTACTTAGTGCTTTTTGGTTGCCACTTTTTCATATCTATTTACTTTTCCTTGGCTTTGCACTTCTTCACTTCTGTTCTTTGGCCATCCAACTCGCCCAAGCTACTGTCCTCTTCCATTTCCTTGCTTTCATTTCACATTTTGCACACCAAGTAAGCATCCTCTTCAATCTTGCTTATGTTTTGCCTAAAAATTGTAGTGATTGCATGTTTATGTTGTGTGTTCATCTAAAAATCCCTTTGTTCATGCTTAGGGCAGCAAAATACAATTGATGATTCTACCATGTTTTGAATGCTTTTGCTGTATATAAATGTAATTGGTCACCTCTCCTTCTCCTTTCTTTGAAAATTTTGGTATAGCTATGTGTCACACTAACCATTTCAAGGTTCAAAGCTTAATGCACACAAAGTGTTTGTTATTTTGCCACAATGAATTCAGCTTTCATAAATGCATCCCTTAGGTTTTAAATGTATTCACATGTCACATTGATCATAATTTAGGCAACAACATGAAACCATCAATATGTGCATTTTGTGTGAAATACATAGCCTTTTGTTTTGACATAATGAACCACTAAATTGGCCAAAGCTATGGTTTGTAAAAAAATCCAGCACTTAGTTTTGTATCTCAAACATGATTGTTTTTTAAATATGAAAGACAACATGTAGATTAAATTTCATGATTTACCTTGTGCATTAAAAATGGAGGAATTTTGTGAGAAAATTGATGTCACAATGGCTGCCATGTCTTGAATTTGTCTTGCATCTTGCTTATTAAAAGTGCTGAAAATGTTTTTGAGTGAATATTTCAGATGACCCCAAAGAAACTCCAACATAAAAGAGCTAGAAATGAAGGGACTAGTGCACCCCCACAAGAGGACTTTATATATGATGAACAAAGGTTTAGGAGCAAAGAACACCAACTCCACTTTGAAGCAATACAAAACTGGTCCTTTCTCAAAGAGAGACGAGTTCAACTATTCAATGAGGAATATACTGAATTTGCAGACGAACTCGATAGAAGAAAGTGGAGACCACTAGCCACTCCTTTGCAAAAGTTTGATCCCGAGATTGTTTTGGAGTTCTATGCCAACGCGTGGCCACTAGAGGGAGCCCTGTGTGACAAGAGGTAGTTTGTAAGAGGACAATGGGTCCCCTATGACTCAGATGCCATCAACCAATTTCTAGGGAATCCACTTGTCCTCCCTGAAGGAGACCTCTGCGAGTACATGGAGATGAGAAATGATTTTAATGAAGAAGCCATGCAACAACTTCTTTGCATTCCAGGTACTGATTTTGCTCGCGGTATCACAGGTAATAAGGTAAGGGTAATGAGAAATAACATGACCACTATTACCCAGATATGGATGACCTTTGTGCTAAGCAACATCTTACCCAGTGACCACAACTCCGATCTACCCATGAGTAAGTGTCAACTAGTTTATAGTATATTAACCCAGCTTAGCATAGATGTGGCTCAGATTATTTCCGATGCCATTCATCAATTTGTTATCTTAGAGCCAACTAGGCATCCTCTAAACCCCGAGCGAGCAAATAAGGCTCTTGGATTCCCCGCTCTTATTACTGGGTTATGTCAGTTTTATGGAATCCAAGTCCACCCCTCTAGAAATATCCGCCCTCTTATTAACCGTGCTTTTATTGAGAAATATTGTTCAGCTAGACAGGTTGAGCAGCAGCCCGCTACTGAGCCAGCTTCTTTGAAGTCTATCTCTGCCCACATGCAGAGAATGGAGCTTCATATACATACCTACGTGCAGCATATAGCGAACCAGCAAGCTGCCAACTTCAGAGGTCAGATGCAGCTAAACGAGAGTTTCTACAACTATACACTTCATCAGCACCAACAGGATCCGAACCCGTTCCCATGGCCTACTCCGGATCAGTTCAGAGCACATGTGGCATGGCCTGGGGACAGGCCTATTTCTCAGGAGGAGGTGGGGGGGCTCCACAGCCCAACAGGACCCTGCAGCTGAAGAACCTGCAGCAGAAGGAGGAGAGGCGGCAAATGATGTAGAGCAAGACTTCGCAACATATTTGACGGATCTTATTTGACGGATCTCCAAAATTTGTGTCACCCTTTTTAATTCATTTATCGCTTTCTTTATGGTTTTTCTATATATACTTGCATACTTTGGTTTATGCACTTGCACTTTTATGGGTACTTTTTATTATGTGTTTTGTTATGTGAATTGCCGTAATTGTGTTACTTTTTGTTGCATATAGCTTATGTTGGAGCGGTGCACAGTTAGACAATATTTTTGGGAATGTGCACTAGAAAAACACTTTTTGATAAAGTTACACTTTTTGCATATAACAATTTTGTAAAAATAGAAAATTTTCTTGATATATGGTGTTTTGAAAAGAATCAACTGAAAATGTTTTGAAACTTCTTTTAAAGATCAGAATCACAAAAATGAAGTTTTTATAGGAAACCTTGAGAAATGAAAAACAAAAATAAATGGTCTTTTCAGAAAAATCAAAATCAAGGTAAAAAATCTTTTTACATAGAAATTGATAAATAACTTCAGAGGAAAATAAATGATTTGGTTGAAAACATGAAAACAGATCTTAAGCCCAAGTGAGTGTGTGCATCTAAACAGACATTATATACAGAGAGATCTCACTGATATAATCTATAGTAATTTTTGCATGAATTTCTAATTGTCATAAGCATATGATTCATGGATATGATTTAGGCCATCTTTCTTTGTGAACACATTATAAGCCACTAGCCAAAAAGCTATCCCAAATATATCAAATGATTTATCCTTTGCAAACCCTTTTGAGCCTAAACAATAATATTTTTTTGAAACCCTAACCTAGGATAGGAATTCCATACCCTACCTAAGGTTAGGAGAGCAAAAAGGGAATAATTGGTGATGGAAAATTTTTGTGGATAGTTATGTTATGAAAAGAATTTTTAGTAGTGGTTATATGCTATTTATGTGAAAAAAAAGAAGAGAAGAAAAAGAAAAATGAAAAAAAGAAATAAAAGAAAAGAAAAAGAAAAGGAAATAAATTCCTTGAAAAAGAAAAGTTGGGTGAAAATGATAAAAATAAGAGGTCTAGGAAAAAAGAGAAAAGGAATAGGAAGTAAAAGGTCTAAAAACTGTCTATATTTCTAGTTTGCTCTCCTAGTCCTAAGGTCTTTTGAATATCCAGAAAAACCAAGATTTCTTTCTAGCCAAAGCCCAGCCATAAAAGACCTAATGATCCATGATGAATATGTATTATGATTTGATAGGAAATGAACTGTAAATTTTACCTATGATATATTAGTGATGGATGTGAGAGTAAACACTTACCTTTGGGAGAATTAAACACTTTTTGAGAGGTTTTCCTCTATTTGATATCAGTCAAATGTCTCCTCTGAGGTCTTTTTGAAATGAAGTGTAAATTTGACTTTAACCTCATTTTGATTTCATGAAAATCCATCAAATTGTTTTCTCAAAATATCAAGGTTAACTACTTTTTGAAAAATCTGTTCTAATCAAAGATTAAGTTGATTCTTGTCAAAGCATGATATCTTTACCTTTGCTTGAGGACAAGCAAGATTCTAGGTTGGGGGGAGTTGATAAGTGCCATATTTCAGTAAAACTAGGATTACAATATGGCACTTATCTGTTATTTTAATTGAATTAGTCACAAGATAACCCTAGAAACCTAGTCAAATGATGATTATGTAAAGATAAGTCATGCTTTTATGTTTCGAGAAGATTTCGTCCAATCGAATGTTTTTATTTTGCTAGGTTTGAAGGTTACGGAAGAACCAAGCTTGTGAAACTAGGAGCATAGGGTGGACTAAGCAAAGGAAGGAGGCTCAAACAGCAAACCAGGCCCAACAGACACCAAGGCCCATCAATTTCTTCACCATTAAGCTTTCAAGTCGCCCAGGCTAGCCTCCCATGTGTATTTTGGTTGCCCAGGCCACTCACAAGTTCCAAGAAAGCAACCTTAACTTGCCCAGGCGAGTGAACTTAGGCTAAACCAGGCGCCTGGGCGAGTGGATCAAGCAGGACAGCAAAAACTATAAATAGGGGACGGCCAGAAGAGGGAAATCATGTTCTTTCACTCCTTTTCTCTCCTAGGCACTTGCTTGCTCTTGTTTCTTGCTTATTTAAGTTCCTAAGTGAGTGTAGAACTTAGGGAAGTGAGGTTGAGTGATTTGTGTAAGGAGATTCTGCCAAAGATAGGGTCGATGACGAGCTTAGTCGGTGATTCTCTCGAGGAGGTTCTACCCATGTTCGCTTAAACTTCCCTAAGGATTGGTCGTACTCTTCTTATCCCTATGCTCTTTAATTATTTATGCATTGTTCTATTTCTTGTTGGTTATTTTATTCTACACTTAATGCTTTATTCTAATTAACCGTTAGTTTCATGAAATTAACCCTAAAGGCGACTGGAAAGTAAATTTAGGGTTTGAACTGAATTTAATCACTCGTTACGTTACATTGCTAGGAATAGGGCTTAATGTTTCGATCGCATTAAAAACGTGATTAAGTTCTTAATGCTTGGGTATTTAATTAAATATGCGAGGGATCGATATTTAGTAAAATATCCATAGGACCATAATTGCGAGGAATTGAATTAGGGTTACTTATACGTGTGCGGCAACAAGAATAGAACATGCATAGGTAAAATCAATTAAAAGGGATAAGCAAGACGAAATCTAATCCTATACTTACTTGACTTGTATCCGTTTATTTATTTCATTTCCCGTAATCGTTTATTTGTTTTCTGTTATCTTATTTTACATTTTCCGCAACAACAAACAACAAATGAATCTTCGCTTTCTATCTGTATATAACTACTAAACTGTTAATTTTAATCAACCGACGTAAACCAAAATCCCTGTGGAGACGAACTTTTATAAATTTGAAACTTACAGCGATAACAACGGTACTCTTGCCGTGGTAAAAATCCTAACATGTATCACGATACAAAGTGAGCGAAGATGAATGTCGGGATGAACAAGGAAGAAACCATACTCGCCCAGCAAAAGTCTGTTGGTATCTTCCAATTATTCCTAGATTCAAGCGGTTGTTTGCTAATGTCGACGATGCAAAAAACCTTACTTGTCATGCACATCGAAGGCAAAGTGATGGATTTCTCCGACATCCGGCTGATTCTCCCCAGTGGGCAAAAATTGATCAGAAGTATCCAATATTTTGCAGTGACCCAAGGAACCTAAGGGTTGGTCTTGCATAAGACGAAATGAATCCTTTTGGTAACCTTGCAACTAATCACAGTTCTTGGCCTGTGATGTTGATGATTTACAACCTCCCTCCTTGGTTGTGCATAAAGCGAAAATACATTATGTTGTGTATGATGATATCGGGTCCAAGACAGCCAGGAAATGATATTGATGGTTATCTAGCGCCACTAATTGAAGATTTGAATAAATTGTGGGTTGAGGGGGTAGATGTGTTTGATGGGAATCTGAAGGAAACCTTTACCTTGCGTGCAATGATATTTTGTACCATTAATGACTTTCCAGCATACGGAAACTTGAGTGGGTATAGTGTCAAAGGACATTATGCATGTCCTATTTGTCAGAAAGATACATCCTTCATCCAACTGAAGCATGGCAAGAAGACAGTTTACACTAGGCATCGAAGATTCCTAAATCTTTATCACCCATATAGGCGATTGAAAAAAGCTTTTTATGGAAGTCAAGAGACAGCAAGTGCACCTACACTGTTGACTGGCCATGAAGTTTATCACTGTGTGAAGGACATTTTCACTGTGTATGGCAAGACCCAAAAGAAGGATGCTAACGAAAAAAACATTTGGAAGAAAAAGTCAATATTCTTTTATCTTCCATACTGGTCCGATCTTGATGTAAGACATTGTATAGACGTCATGCATGTTGAGAAAAATGTTTGTGATAGTATAATTGGCACCCTACTTAATATTAAAGGCAAGACAAAGGATAATTTAAAATGTCGGCAGGATCTTGTTGAAATGGGTATACGCCAACAGTTACATCCAATTAGTAAAGGTCGACAATCCTATTTTCCTCCAGCAAGTCACACTTTGTCCACAAAAGAGAAAAAAGCTTTTTGTAAATGTCTGCGTAGTTTGAAGGTCCCACAAGGATATTCTTCAAATATCAAGAGCCTTGTTTCTGTAAATGACCTCAAATTGGTTCGTTTGAAGTCTCATGATTGTCATGTGTTAATGCAACAATTATTGCCTATTGCGATTCGGGGTATATTGCCAGAAAAAGTTAGGGTTGCCATTACTCGACTGTGCTTTGTGTTTAATGCTTTATGTAAGAAGGTAATTGACCCCACACAGCTGGATGATTTGGAGAATGAGGTTGCTATTGTCCTTTGTCAATTGGAAATGTTTTTCCGCCCTCTTTTTTTGACATAATGGTCCATTTAATTGTTCATCTAGTGAGGGAAATCAGGTTGTATGGTCCGGTGTTTTTACGCTCGATGTATTTGATTGAGCGGTACATGAAAGTCTTAAAAGGTTATACTAAAAATCAATATCGACTTGAAGCTTCCATTGTTGAAAGGTATGTTGCCGAAGAATGCATTGAGTTTTGTTCTGAGTACATGGATTCACTAAAACCTGTTGGTATACCCGAAAGTCGTCATGACCAATCAACAACAGAAAAGGGAACACGAGGATTCAATGTTGTAACCATGAGTCGACAGCAGCTTGCACAACCTCATTTGTATGTTTTGAATAACACGACTGAAGTAATGTCGTACTTAGAAGCTCAGAAACAACATTTGACAAAGACTCACCCTAGAATGAACATTATGAAGGTGTTGCAAGAACATAACAGAACTTTCATTACGTGGTTTAAGGAACAAATCTTGAGTGATGACAACGCTTCGTCAACATTAAGACTGTTAGCTATTGGTCCAAACTTGAATGTACCAACTTGGAAGGGATATGATATAAACAACTATTGCTTTTACACAAAGTCGCAAGATGATAAAAGTGTCATGCAAAACAGTGGGGTTACTGTCGACGCTGACTCATTACATTTTTGCGGTGCATCTGATAAGAACCTAATCCAAGCATCAATGCCATACTTCGGGGTAATTGAAGAAATCTGGGAGCTCGATTACAATGCATTTAGAGTTCCAGTATTCAAGTGTAAGTGGGTAAACGGTAACACAGGTGTCCATCAAGACCATCTTGGATTCACTTTGGTTGAACTTGATAAAGTGGGTTACAAGGATGAGCCTTTCATTATGGCAGTGAAAGCAAAACAAGTGTTTTACATCAAAGATCCGTGTGACTCTAGATTTTCAATTGTTTTACAAGGGAGAACATCTTTTAGTAGTCAGCACTTTCATGATGATGCGTCACTGGATATTTGTGAAATGCCTGTTTTCTCATCACGGATGCCCTCCATAGTTGAAGACAATGACGTTGACGATGAACATGCAAATCAAATTGATCATGCTGAAGGTTTATGGGAGAACATGAAATTGTAAATGCTGATTTTCAAAGTTATGTATTTTCAATATGTAGGTTTTCGAATGCTTATGCTTACCTTTAATGTTAACAATCTTTAATACTTTTATATTATAAAGGTGACTTATGTGATTTCGTTGTTTGGTTTTGGTTGCAGATTCATGGCGACCCCCCCATTGTCCCCTCCCAATTCACAACATCAGCATTCAAATGTGACGTCTACAAAAACTAGACAATCTACTTGGCTAAAGAAACTTGACTCGTAGAGACTTGGATCAGCCAAGGCCAATAGTGAATGTAAATCCATCAACTGGAAGAGCATCTGGCAATTACAAAGAAAAATTTCACAGCTATCTAGGGATTGTGGCAAGAGACAAAATTCCCATCATCCATCCTTCTTGGAAAGATGTTCCTAAAACATTGAAGAATCTAATTTGGGAAGACATTTTGGTATATTTACTAGATCATTGTTTATGACTAAGTCCAGTTCAATGTTATGATATTGTTATTGGAAACTGTCCATATTTTGTTTACAATTGCAGGGGAAATTTGATATCCCAGAAGCTGATAAAGCCAAGAATAAGATAATGTCATTGGTTTGCACAAGATGGAGGTCATTCAAATCTTCATTAACCACAAAATACATATATGCTGAAGCTGAGAGCCAAAATGACAATCATCCTTCAGTTCGATATGGTATACATCCTCAAACTTGGGAGGAATTTGTTGCAACCCGAAAAACACCAACTTGGTAGGTTAGATGGCAACGTATGTTTTAGTTTAATAAGATTATTGTAACAGTTTTCAAATTGAAGTGACTCAATGAACTACATTTCCTAATTCTGATTAGGAGTAAGGAAAAAGGCGCAAGAAATCCAAAAAAATAATGGATGCCTCCACATACTTTCTCGGGGGGGTTATGAGCTGCTAGAAAAAAAGCTAATGGATGAGAAAATCAAGAAGCGAATCCAAGATGCAATGGATACTAAGCATGAGTGTGATTTGGATGATCCTCCATCGCCCATTCCTAGACATGTGAAGTGGAAGCAGGCCCGCACAAAGAAATATGGGCACATGACATCTAACAAGGCTAGAGAAATATCAGATAAAATAGTGAGTTCCAGCAAAGGTTCCAATTATTAGTTTATCTTTTACGTTTGAATGAGTTCATAATGTTTCACTCGTATGTTGCAAGACTTGTTAGAAGAACAAATGACACAAGGAACCTTTGTTCCTCATGGTCAACACGACATATTAAATACTGCTATTGGACCATCGAAACACCCTGGTAGGGTACGTGTTGCAGGGACAGGTGTGACCATAACTCAATATTTTGGACACATATCACGTCCCTCAAGTAATTCGTGTGGATCCATAAGCACTGAACAATTGGCTGGTTTGATTAAAGACCTAAAGGAAGAATGGAGGATGGAAAAGGAGGAGGAAACGAAAGAATATATAGAAAAAATGAAAGCTGATTTGGAGGAGAAAATGCAAGAAAAATGACAGCTGACATGGAGAAGAAAATGAATGAAAAATTAAAGGAAGCAATTAAAACTGAGTTAAGCCAACTTGCAACACAAAAATCCCCCCAGGTTGATGCACTTATACAAGAATTGGCTACTCGTGTTAGCACAAAGGGAAGTTGTGCTGAAATTGCAGCAAATCCATCTGGGGAAGAAAATGCTACTGATGTGGTGCCAAGCATGGGGCTGTTTGTTGAATCTCATGGGTCGACAAAGCTAGTTGCGTTGGGCAAAGTTTACAACGGAACCTCGTCAATTCACAATGTTGAGTACGCAGACGATGTGGTTCGGGTAAGTGTTGACACTATTTATGACGGGGACACACTTGTTCCATATCCAACGTCAAAGATTATGTATGTCAGAGATACCCTACACACATTTGTCGCTTGGCCCACATGTTTGGTGAAAGCAGTATCACAGAAGGTATAAACATGTTTGCTTGCAATTAAATAATCGTTGGATTTTTATAAATACATTAAGTAACACCTGGTTATTTGTTATTTGTGTCAAATACATAGGTTGCACACATTAGTTCAGAACACAATCCCGAAGCTGTTAATCAGTGAAATAAGGTGGAAGCAGTTGATCCTTTGGATGAATTGATGAAGAATGTATATGATGTTTACCATAGGCCTATATAGTTGACATGGGAAGCATTTAAGTTTGGCATTGCTAGTGTAGAAACAACATTATTCATCACACATTCAGATATTACTGAAATTATATCAGGTGACAAGTATTTGAACATTTCTATACTATAACTGTGGATAATGTAAGTAACAGCCCATTCAATGTCTCATTTCATGTCCTACTTAAAGTTATTTGTTACAATATCTATGTTTAACAATTTCAATTTCACTTCAAATGTTAATGATAGGTTTATGGATTAGTGGAGTACAAGGTTGGGGTATAGTTCAGTGTATGGGTTCCTGGAGCCTTAAATGATAGATAATGCAAAGGATCGACGTTTAGAAAGTCAACAATACATTCAAACATGGGTCAAGGAATCACAAAGAGAGGTGAACCTAGGAGCTTATTTGAATAAGTATGAAACTAATGACATATAAGGGATAAGTGTACTTGTCTATTTTTGATTGCTAATATATATAAAATGCAGTGCACATTGGCAACTTTTTGTTCTTTGTCCCGCGACGCATACAGTTGTGTGGTTTTGTTCATTGCGGAAGAAGCCAGATATTCACATCAAAGCTGTACTTAACAAGTAAGTTGTACCAAGAATTAATATTTTCACATTATGAACCGCAGTTATCCATACAAGATAAAATTCATGCGTTAACCTACATGTATCAATTATTTCATAAATTAGTTCACTTACGGGTGTCGATGGTAAATGCAATGCATCTGCACCAAACTGGATTGAACTCAAGGTTAGACATTTAGTTGATGTTCATGCATATTTTGTTGTCATACTTTGTTTGCAAATGTCAAATTTACATTTAAATGTTCCCATATTTAGAGTCATGTCCAAAATGGAGGCTTTGAATGTGGGTATTACGTAATGCATTGGATGTGGAACATAGTGAGTGGGGGTTTGAAGAATGAATGGACCAAGATATAACAAGTTGACCACATTTTAATGTTTATTTGAATTTGTTAAATGGTTGCAGACTATAAATGCAAACGAATGACCTTGTTTCTTGTTCTCATTTTCATTGTTGCAGTGGTTTAGTGATGGCACGTCTTTAGACATGTAGACCATAACAACATTGAGGAAAAAATAGGCATCATTTTTGTTAGAATCAAAAAACAAATCAATGTAGGTTGTTTTGTATGTTGAACGGGTTTTTGTAAACTATTTTGCCTTCGCATGTTTTATATATTGTAGACATCGTTCCGAAGTTCGAGGCCTTTAATGGAATACTAGCAAAGTGCCTGCTTTTTTGTTCCATATACTGTTCAACATAGGCCACCATATATTTGTATTGTATTTTGTTCAGCAAATTAAACTACTTTGTAGGTCAGTGTTTAGGCGGAGTATGCGATAGTGCTGATGCAACCCCATTCAATGGATCAAACAACCATAAGGTTCGAATGGTCCACTTATGAAACTAGTAGCTGCAACATGTATATTGAACGTTCAATTTGTTTTTGTTGTTGTTGTGATTTCAGTTTTCTTCTTTTCCTTTCCACCATGGTCATGGAGATGTCTGATGTTAACCTTAAGTTTATTCAATTTAATTTATTGGAGTATACTTACTCGATAGAATGTTATCTTTTCTTAATTGCTTAGGTGCGGGAATTTCTTCCGTGCGATGGTGCTTCAGCAAATGCTACTTCTTTTGGTTTTTCATCTCTCTGAATTAGTGAATTCTAAGACTAACACATGCTTCTAAACCTCTCCCATGCTTCTAAACCTCTCCCATGGTTATTCTCAGGTGAGTGTTCACTTAAAATTTGTCCTTTTTCACTCTCTCTCTGCCTCTTTGCATATCCAATGGTACTCCTAATTTAGCATGCAGATCTTGGTTCTTTGAGTTTTTGTTTTTCTTCTTAGTGAATTCTTCTCACCATTGGGGGTCTGGAATGTGCTTCCAAACCAGTTTTGGAACACTTGGTTGTTGGTTAGGATCTGAAGGTAATTCAGGATTTTTTTTTTAATTTTTTTACTTTTCACATTATTGTAAATTTAGTAGTTGAACTTATTTGACTGTTTCTGATCTTATAATTTCCTTCACAATCTATCAACTGTGGTATGCTTTTGAAGAAAAATTGAGTTCTTTGTCCAGTCATTTCTTTCAATGTAGAAATTCAAGTCATTCCTCTTACAGTGAATCTTGTCCTCTCCTTGGCTTCTCCCTCCTGACTTTTCTATTCTGTCAACATCTTGGAAATTCTTTTTATTGCACTTGAATCATATTCTTGAAGCAGCAAAAAAGTTTCATTCTCTTTCTGATGAGTCACTATTTATCACTATTTACTCATCTTTCTGTACTCATTTTAATCCCTAACTTGTGCTTAATTGTCTATATTTTGCATTGTTTCTCATTGAGGATTTAATTAGAATAATAATTCGGATTTTAATTAATTTGGATTATTTTAAGTTAATTATTTCAATCTTTATTTTCAGGGCAGTTTAAATTAATTGGGCT
>PYAF01004205.1:2377-21699 GCA_007407185.1 Glycine tomentella
AAAAATAATCATATCATAATATATTTTTTTACCATAAATCTAAAATATAATTTATATGTTTAAAAATATTTATTCATGATGAATTTTAATTATAATATAATTTATATATTCACAAGTATTTATTTATTAATAAATATTTATCATATGCATTGCACATACTAAAATATTAGTTATATTTTAAACTAATGAATAATTTCAGTTGTGATATAAGGCTATTTTAGGCTATAATAGAATCTTGCTCCTTTATGTGTAAAAAAAAAAAAAAAAATCATCTTGATCCTTTAACTTATTTTTTGTTTCATTTTGGTTTTCTAAGCCTAAACATGTGTAAGTGATAAGTTATTTTAGAAAGTAATTTCCCATCCCATGGGAATACACTATTCCCACCCTTTTACATGGAAAAAGAAAGAGGACAAATCATGTGTAATGTATAGTCCTGGGAATAAATCATGTATGAGAATATTTCTTTAGACTTGTATCAAACATGGGATGATACGTCCCTAATTCATTCCTGGAAATAAATTTGTATTACTTGAAAAAAATATATTCTTGATGTTTAAAGGGTATTTTTTTATTCTAGGTCAAAGATAATGAGTGTCTTTCAACTCATCGAGTCAAAAATTAATTCCTCTTATGATGTGCGATTGTCACTTACTCAATAAAATTTTACACATAGAAGGAATAAAAAATGGATTATCTCGATAAATAGATCATTTCCCCACATGCGAACTCAGCGAAGTCTTACAAAACTTAATTAATTATTTGGATTTAATGTATAAAGTTATTGCCAATGAAATAAGAGATATTTAATAGCACTAAAACATTTTTATTTTTGGACTATAATATCTTTATTTAATACTTGACCTTTGATTTCTTTACCACTACTAGTGACTACTAAATAAGAGTATATTTGAGAAATAAAAATTTAATTAGATTTTGGAATTCTAAAACATCAAGTGTTTTGAAAAAAAAAAGGCCAAAACATAAAAATGGGAAGAAAGGAGTATATAACATGAAAGATCAATAAATGTAAATAATATAAAAATATCTTACATAAAAATAATATTTAAAAATAAAATCTGTTTTATTACTTTTCAAATTAATTCAAGAGAAAACCAATTTGTTTAATTTTTTATTAGTTTTGTTATGTTTTAAATTTAGCATGGGTACTTTATTCTTTTGTTAACCATTTTAATTAGGATTTTGACTCTCCAGTTAGACTCTAAAGTATACCCTTCAAGCTTTTGTTTTTAGATCGATTATGATACTAATCTCCAATTTGAGACTTAGTTATATTTAAAACTTTTTCACCTTCACTTATCAACACACTCTCCTTTAACAGTTTGATTAAATTCTACAACATACATTCAAACTCTCAAATCTCAATACATTTAGTATTCTCGTGTCTCCAACAATATTCTTTCCTAAGGATTTTTTTTCTTCCTAAGGATATTACATGTGGGAAACCTCAATAACTACAAATAAGAAAAGGAGAGAAAAATCAAGAAAATAAAAGAATTGAAATTTTCTAATATATTTAAATAAACTCATATATATATTTAACTCATGAAAAAGTTGTAAAGTTAATTTGTAGTATAATTTAGCTTTACCGAGGACCTTCCCTTAAATTAAGAAAATCATACAATAAATATTTATAAACAAAAATATTGTTCTCCTACAATTTCAATTGAAATGTCTTATGCGATTGTAGCACTTTGATAACACCTGAAGTAATAAAGGGGGAATCGATGAGAATTTGGTAATATTAAATTTTATGACAACATCAACTTTTAATTGAGAGAATCTTTTTTTTTACCTTTTGCACATTTCAACTATTATCTTCTTCTCCAAAAATTTCTCTCTGAAAAAAAAAACTATTTGAAAGAGGTGGTCCATTGCCCGTTGGGCTATAGCCCAATTGCTAACTAGCCCGCACTTTTAGACAGAAGACGTGCGGGTGGAGGAGAACGAGAATAAAATCAAGATCAATTATTACATTATGCACCCTCCCTATTACAATAATTTGGTTTTGAAATTAATTGTTCGTCAGTGATATATAGTATAGATTTAAAAATTAGAAAGCATGTTGTGTTAGAATAGGGAGAATCTTTTTAAGCCTGTGATATTTGAATTAATGTTAAAATATAGAAATGGTCTCTTAACTTATTTTTTATTTTAAATTGGTCTTTTAACTTCTTAAAATTTTAAAATGACTTATTATTCATTTAATTCATGATAACTTAATTCTTTTGAAAAATTGATTATTTTCAATTTTCAAATACAATTTTAACATTTATTTATGGTTTCAAGATGTAAAAATTGTTTCATTATATTCATCAACATGAAAATTATGAAAATCAACTAATATAAATAAGATACTTTAAAGCAATTAACTTAAGAGAATAAAATAAGTAATTTTAATAGTTAACGAAAAATTAATAATTAATATTACATGCACACTCAATCACTCATAACAAATTATGTATGTGTTAAAATATCAATTTTTTCATCAACGATTAAAATTACTTAATTACATTTACTTATTTTAGAGAAGTGAAATTCAAAAAATAAGTACTACTAGAATTAAAGAGTAATAAAAGAAAAGTCTCTTCCAATAAAAAGAAAGTGATTTATTAGTTTGAATAACTTTTTTAGATCAACTCAACTAAAATTATTTTTAAGTTGAATGAAGGTTTAATATCTAGTTATAATGTTGTTGATGATAATTTTTCATTTAAAGATACTTATCTTGAATTGTTTAATGCTCACACTCTTTAAGAATCTACGTTGTTTAAAATATTTGGCGTTGGGATAGCCCTGAAATGAATAGATTTCATTTATGAAAAATTGGTCTTGGAGTGTTGCTCACGAATAAATTGAGATTTCGGCTGCATATGACAAATGACATCATTTACCTGTTATGTAAAGATAATGTAGAAAATGTGATGCAAGCACTTAGACACTGTAAATGGGTGTAACCAATATGGTGGAAATTTAATATGAATGTTGGATTTGTGTTCTTTAACTGTGATATGCCTAGTTAGCTTACCATGAATGTTTGCAGCATGAGAATAGAGAGAGAGGTGAAGTGGAACACTATGTTTGGAAGTATTGTTGATCGTATTTGGTCGAGAAGGAACGAATTCATCTTCAGTAATAAGTGGACAAACACTTTGGGTCTGGTGCTAAGTGTTTGGAGTGATGTATGTGATATAAGTAGAAGCAAGCTCACTCATATGATATTAGCACCAAATGATGATAATGACAACCACAATGCTTTTGGAAGATGGAAGAAGACTCTGCAGGGTGTTGGATAATTTTCGTTTTTAGTTGATAGATATCTTTTATTTGATAAGATATAATCTTTATTAGATATCTTTTATTTGATAAGATATAATCTTTATTAAATATCTTTTATTTGATAAGATATAATCTTATTTGATTTGATGGCTTAGGCCCAGCCCATTTCATCCTATAAATAGATGAGTAAGGGTGAAGGCAAAACACACAGAAATTTGACAGCCTCAAGTGACAGTCTTGAGAGCACATTTGAGCAAGCCTCCATGCTTGCATATTTGAGAGAGCGTTGAGATACTCCGCCATTTGATATTTGACTGCGTGAGGGATTCCGCAGTATTTGAGCAAACCTTGTGCTGTGCATTTGAGAGATCTCTAGAGAGAGTTTGAGTGAAACACTCTCGTTTGAGTGGCCATCATTGTTGGAGAGGTTGAATGTACCACCACTTTGGTGTGTTTTTTTGATTCATTGTAACCCATATTTGTTATAGTGGATTTTGATACTGGACTAGGTCCCGTGAGTTTTTCTTTTCTCATATTGAGGAAGGTTTTCTCACGTAAAACAAAATCTGATTGTCTCTCTCGCTCCTCTTTTGATTTCCGCTTCTGCATTCAATTTGATATTTGAGGGTCCGAGATTACCCAACAGTGGTATCAGAGCCGAGGTTCGAGGGTTCTGAAGGAGCCGAGATGGAGACCAGTGGCATAACTCATGACAAAGATATGTTCAAGTTGACCGCAGATATCTTCAACTATTGGAGGACGATGATGGAGGATCATCTTATCTGCAAGGATTTATATGATCCCATTGTTCTTGAAGAAAAGCCGACTGGGAAGTCGGACAAGGATTGGGAGATCCTGAGTCGGAAGGCCGTGGCCACGATCAGGAAATATATCGACAAAAGCCTCTTTGAGCACGTGTCCGAGTTCACGAACGCGTACGAATTGTGGAACAAGTTAGAATCCATGATTCAGAAGAAGACTCCCAGGAACAAAGCACACCTGGTTCGCCGGCTTGTGAAGTTTGAGTACAAGGACGACATGAGTATGATCGAGCACCTCAATTCCTATAAAGGAATTGTGAATCAACTGTCCAAAGCCAACATGAAGATTGATGACGAGATGCAGGCTTTGCTGTTGCTGAGTTCGCTACCGGAAAGCTGTGATACTTTGGTGGTGACTTTAAGCAACTCGGTTCCAGAAGGAAAACTGACGATGGATGCCGTGACAGACAGTCTCCTGAATGAAGAAGCCAGGAGAAGAGAACGAGATGTATCCAGCACGTTTGAGGCTAACGTTGCTGAGAATCGAGGAAAGACCGACTCCCGGGGTCGTGGCAAGAGTCGAGGTGGACGAGATACGTCCAGAGGCCGGACTAGGCCAAAACATGATTTGAAGTGCTTCTAGTGTGGGAAGGTAGGACACGAGGCTGGACTGCTGGGCCTTGCAAAATGATGAACAGAATGGCTGCGTGAAGCCAGATCAGATTGTTCCCCAGAAGAAGAATGATACGAGCACTACAGCTGTGGCTACTAACCTGAATACCGAGATATTCCTCCTCAGTGAGGAAATGTTGAACATTGCCCATGATGATTGCACTTGGATTGTTGACTCCGGTGCCTCGTTCCACGTCACCCCACATAAGGGATTTTTTCTGTCTACAGAGAGGGAGATTTTGGTGTCGTGAAGATGGGAAATCAGGTGACCAGCAAGATTGTTGGTGTCGGTGATGTAATCCTGACCACAGATGTCGGGTGCCGACTTCTGTTGAAAGATGTGAGGCATGTACCTGACATGCGTTTGAATTTGATCTCGGTAGGCAAACTTGATGACGACGGGTTGGTAAGCTACTTCGGAGAAAGTATATAGAAGCTGGCCAAGGGAAATTTGGTTATGGCTCGTGGAAAGAAAGATGGTTCCTTGTATGTGATACAAGGAAAGACAATTGGTGAAGAAACCAATTCTGTCCGAGATGGATATTGCCTGGAGTTGTGGCACAAGTGTCTTGGCCACATGAGTGAGAAAGGACTCCAGATGTTGAGTAAGAAAGAACTATTGACCGGGTTGAATGGCCAAGTGTTAGAGAGTTGCTCACATTGCCTAGCTGGAAAACAGCACTGGGTTTCGTTTGTGAGAACGGATCAGCCCAGACGACGCAAGAGGATTCTTGACCTCGTCCATACAGATGTATGCTCTATGACCGAGAGATCACTCGGTGGAGCTCTGTATTTTGTTTCTTTCGTTGATGATCATTCCCGCAAAGTATGGGTTTATTTGATGAAGACCAAAGACCAAATACTCCAATGTTTCAAAGAATTCCACACGATGGTGGAAAGGGAGACTGGCAAGAAGTTGAAAGTGGTTCGATCTGATAATGGTGATGAGTATTGCGGTTCCTTTGATGCTTATTGTAAACAAGCCGGGATCCGATTTGAGAAGACGCCTCCCAAGACTCCGCAGTTAAATGGACTTGCCGAGATGATGAACCGGACTATTGAAGAAAAGGTCCGAAGTATGCTATCCAATGCTCGATTGTTGAAAGCATATTGGGGAGAAGCTGTCAGAACAGCAATTGACTTGATTAATTTGTCACCATCAAGACCACTTGAAGAAGACATTCCTGAAGAAGTCTGGACAGGTCGGAAAGCGACCTATGATCACCTAAAGGTGTTTGGATGCCGAGATCAGGTGATCAATGTCCTCGTTTGTGAGAAGCTTGTTTTTTTACTAGGCAAGTTTATACTACTAATTGGGGCCTTTCAGCTACCTATTCCATGCACAAGCGTTTCCATTCAGACACTCACACATTGCAGTTTCCATCTTAATTATTAATTTGATTAGTTCTGTTTCCTTTTCCTTCAGTCATGTTCTGATCAATTCATATCAGTTGTTTGAAATTGAAGCCTATTATTTTTGCAAGAAGTTGTTAGGATTAAGAATGAACATCCTGATGATAGCCTATGTTTTACTTCTGATTGTTGTGTATATATATGAACATGAGTGATGTTGATATCCACTATTATTATTATTAGGAACATTGGTTGTCATTTTTATGCTCAACACTGAAATAACAAATAAGAAGAGCCTTCTTTTAAATTCTACCAGGATAGAAAATTGTGAAAAATGTAATGTCATGCATGCCATGATCTAATCATCTAGACAAAACTGTATGAATGAATACGTTGAAAGTACTGGTACACGAAAATATGGATAATGATAATTCTTGGATCCTTAATTGTTATGGACCTTATTCTCTGGATACTTTCAATTCTGTGCTACAGGTGTTGGGGTAATACTACTTAATACTTATTCTCTTGATGCTTTCAAATTTTATTCCTTGAGAGTTCGGGTATTTGCCACTTAAAATTTTACTTGTTAACTACGGTTTTGTTTCTATTGGTGGTTCTACTTTGTGTGTTTAGTTTAGAAAAGAAAGGAGTTCAATTTTTGACTTACAAATTCAGAAATTCCTTTCTTTTTTTTTTTTTGCTGGCACTAAATTCCTAGCACTAAGAAATTACAACATTTGAATTATTAGAATAATTATAATAGCACTCATCAGTACCGGAACTCCGGAATAAAAAACAAAACAATGACTTGGGACATTGTTTACTTTGATGATGCATCAAGTAGGTTGCCATCCTTGACCAACCCAATTAATCCCACTCTAGTGGCTTGACTTCCATCCTCTGCCACTATACTCTTCTTCCACTAGAAAACTTTGGGAGACCATTAGTTTCTTCACTTCATTTCTTCATTTTTGTGTTTTGTGCGTGTCTCTTAGTAGACAACAATGAGAGTTCCATTAGTTGCATGGTTTTCTTTCATTCTCTGCTACCTGCGGTATCTCACTATCTACATCTCTGTTGTCTCTGGCCAATGTCTTGAGGATCAACAGTCATTGCTGCTGCAATTGAAGAGCAACCTTACGTTCATGCCAGAGAGTTCCACCAAACTGAAGTCTTGGAATCAAAACATTGCTTGTTGTCAGTGGAGGGGTGTAACCTGTGACGAGGAGAGCCATGTTATTGGTCTTGACCTGAGTCGAGAGTCAATCTCTGGTGGATTTGACAATTCAAGTAGCCTTTTTGGCCTCCAACATCTCCAGAATTTGAATTTGTCTTTCAATAACTTCAATTCAGTGATTCCGTCCTCAATCAATAAGTTAGAGAATCTAACTTATCTGAATTTGGCAAATGCTGGCTTTTGGGGGAAGATTCCAATGGAAATTTCTCAACTGTCGAGGTTGGTTACCCTTGATCTCTCTTGTTTTCTACAAACAGAACTGGAAATCCAAAATCTAGGAATGTTTGTCCGAAACTTCACCAAAATAAGACAACTTTTTCTTGATGGTGTGACTATATCAGCTCATGGACTAGCATGGCAAGCTGCTTTGTTGCAAATTCCAACTCTGCAAGAACTGAGAATGGTTGATTGTAACCTCTCAGGGCCACTTCACTCTTCCCTTACAAGACTTGAGAATCTCTCGGACATAGATCTTGGTTTTAACAACTTATCATCTGCAGTGCCAGAAACTTTTGCCAACTTCAGAAATTTGACAACCTTGAATCTTGATGATTGTCAATTGATTGGGATGTTTCCACAAAGGATCTTCCAGATGCCAACGTTATCCCTTATCGATATATCATATAACAGTGATCTTCATGGTTTCTTTCCTGAGTTCCCACTAAATGGATCTCTCCTGACCTTGCTTGTAAGTAACACAAGTTTCTCTGGTCAACTTCCAAATTCTATTGGTAATTTAAGACACTTGTCCTTTATGGATCTTTCTTCTTCTCAATTCAAAGGATCACTGCCCAACTCAATATCAAATCTCACCCAACTTGTTCATCTGGATTTGTATTCAAATAACTTCAGTGGCTCAATTCTGTCTTTAGGCATGTGCAAGAAACTCCAAAGTATGATCCTCTCGGATAACTCTTTCACTGGTGCAATACCTGCTAACTTTGAAGATCTTGTATATTTAGTTGATATCCACCTACACAATAATTTCTTCACTGGAATGATTCCCTCCTTTATATTCTCGCTCCCATCACTGCATGAGGTGTATCTTTCCAACAATAAATTTGAAGGTCAACTCAATGATTTCATAAATGCCTCCTCTAGAATACAGTGGCTTGATCTGAGTGGAAATCATTTAGAAGGGCCCATTTCCATATCTTTGCTTCAACTCACAAATCTTCATGATCTCATACTCTCCTCCAATAAGTTCAGCGGCACCTTAGAGCTCAATATGCTTAGCAAGCTGAGAAACCTCACTACACTTGACATTTCTTACAACAACTTGACAATAATTGATGCATCGACTCTACTGACTCCCTTTCCATTATTTCCGAGTTTGTCATCGGTAAGTTTAGTTTCTTGCAAGTTGACATCATTTCCACAATTCTTGAAAAACCATTCACTAGTACATATTGACCTATCAAATAACCATATTGTTGGCACTATACCACATTGGATTTGGGAAAACAATTTTCTTACGCATATCAATCTTTCATATAACTACCTGACTGACTGGGAGAAACCTATGTTGAACAATTTGTCTTCTTTGCTCACCCTTGATTTTCATTCAAATCTTCTCCATGGACCTCTTCCAAATCTACCCCAGTCTGCTGTCTATTTAGATTTTTCAAGTAACAATTTGAGTTCTGTTATCTCATTGAAAATTGGTAAATATCTCGAATGGACTATGTTTCTCTCTTTCGCGAGCAATAATTTGCAAGGGAACATCCCAGAAACAATATGCAATGCTCCTAATCTTCAAGTGCTCGACCTCTCTAATAATTCTTTGACTGGCACAATTCCGAAATGCTTGATTGCAATGAACGGAACGCTTAGCATACTAGATTTAGGGAGGAACAAACTGAGTGGCACTATTGATTTTCTTCCTGGCTTGTGTTCCTTAAGAACACTACATCTAAATGGCAATTCTCTACAAGGAAAGATTCCAAAATTTCTGGCTAGTTGTGCAATGATGGAGATTTTAGACATTGGTCACAACCGGATACATGATCATTTCCCCTGTTGGTTGAAGAACATATCCACCTTACGTATTCTTATTCTGCGATCCAACAAATTACATGGTTCCCTAAAATGTGGAGGAGCCAAGGTAGCATGGCCACACCTTCAGATTTTTGACCTTGCATCCAACAATTTTGGTGGTGGAATTCCATTGTCCTTCTTTGGAAACTGGAAAGCAATGATAGCTGATAAAAATGATGGGAGCTTGTCCAAGTCTGATCATCTTCAATTTGAAATCCTAAAATTTGATCAAGTTTATTACCACGACAGAGTTACAGTTACAAGCAAACAGCAACAAATGGAGTTAGTAAAGATCCTAACTATCTTCACTGCCATTGACTTGTCATGCAATAAATTTGAGGGACAAATACCAGAAGGGCTTGGAAACCTAAATGCTCTCTACATTCTTAATCTATCACACAATGCTTTCTCAGGCCGAATCCCACCATCTTTTGGAAATCTGAAAGATCTTGAATCCTTTGACCTGGCAAACAACAACTTGAGCGGGAATATCCCCACACAAATAACAGATTTATCTTTTCTTTCATTCTTGAACCTTTCAGGTAATCATCTTGTGGGGAGAATTCCAACAGGTACCCAAATTCAGTCATTTTCAGCAGACTCATTCAAAGGCAATGATGGGCTGTGTGGACCTCCGTTGTCCCAGAATTGTAGTGGTGATGGAATGAAAGAGACACCATCTCCAGCATCAAATTCCAATGTTGATACAAAGAATTCCATTTATTGGAATTTTATATCAGTTGAAGTAGGATTCACTTTTGGGATTGGAATTATTGTTTTGCCTCTTTTATTCTATATGCCGTGGAGGACAAGGTACTGGAAATTTGTTGATGGCATTCTTTATCACACCTTCCCTCAGCTGGATTTTGTATATGAACGGCGTGGAGGACAAAGTTACAGGATTCTAAGGTGGAAATCACACTGAAGATATTTTGTATGTGCCATGTGTGGAGGCATGTTATTTGCACCAATAAATAGCTCTATCATTTAATGGTTACTTTCTAAGTTTGCACTAAAATTGCAAATGAGTCAAGGGACAAATAACTTAAGCTATGGAAGTACATGCCTATCTTGACTGTCTCATTCTCAAGTAAGATAGCTGTAACCCGTAATCATATGGTCCTCTTTTTTTCTCTCAATATTTTGTGTATTGGATCCTTGTCTCTTTTATCTTATCATTCCAATTTTCTTTTTCATGCTCTTTTGTGATACACAACTTATAATGAAGATAAACAGGTGTTAAATGTTATAAGTGATATTAACAAAAAAGAAAAGAAATATAAAAAATTAAACACACAAATTATGGCTTGAAAAATCAAGCAATTAGAAATGATTATTGGTATGATTTTTAAGGTAATTATTATATAAGTCAACAAATTTATCATACATGATAATTTATGATTAAATGATAGTATAAAACTATTTTACATCTCATAACATGTTTTCTCATATTTATTATGTTTTATGAATTTTTATACATGTCTAGATATATATCTTTCACATGTCTATACATTTTACATTGCTAAAGAATAAAATGACTACTAAACTTATTTATAATTTTTAGTTATGGTGATTTTGAGCACATTATAAATATAAATTATTTGATAAAAAAAATTTCACAATAAGATATGAACAATTTCAACATTTATAGTAGATGAACCACAAATAACTTCAAATGCTTATCTTTTATAAAATGAGAAAATAAGTTATGCATTCAGTGTAAAATAATTTTACATCATTAAATCATAATTTATTATATATGAATAATTTGATGACTTTTATGATAGTCAAGAGTTAGTGACTAATTTTTTAAAGTATTGAAATTTATTAAGATATAAACTTCTCTCACCACATTTTTTTCATGTTAAAAAAACATATTTTTTTCATTTTGGCCAAGTCTAACGTGAAGTCCCATTTTTGGGCTTCACCGGTGAACCCCGAATTTTACCGGTAATAATAAGTTTGTAATTGGAAAAAATTAAAAGTTAAATAAAAAATAAATTATTATTTTTGTTTGTTTTTTTTGTCTTTTTCCCAGTTCCTAGCTTCTGCACCCACATCTTTAAGTAACATGGATATCGCAGAGCAATCTCCGTTCACTTCATCTCAATACCCTTTTAATAATTCACCTTACTTTGACTATTTGTTCCACTATTCTTAGAATTTTCAAGCCCTTTTTCAGCAAAACAAATTTGAACACTTGAGAAACCTCCTTTCTTTTTCAGTTTGAACTTTCCTTTGTTGTACCGCTACTCTCCCTCTTTCTTATGTCGTGCCGCTGCTCTCGTTCTCCATTTGGTGCGTCGATCTGCTCCTACGTTTACCAACGTACAACAGCTTCTAATATTTTGAAACTGAAACTCAACACTCAAAATTTAATCGGGATTTAATTTTTAATAATTTTGAAACTGGAAACAGAAAACCACTCCGAAGGTGTTGAAGTATATACTATGATTGTATTACTTTTACTGTGTTCAATTTGTGTTTTCACGACTAGGAGTGGCTGCTGCTGTTGCTCCGGGTAGTCTCGGCACTGGCAGAGAGGTGGCCTTTGCGATTGAGAGGTTTAGAACGTAAGCCACGTTTTGCGTTCATTTAGTTTTTTTTTCCAGAAAAAATCAAAATACATTTAAAAAAAAATCGTATCACCCGATAATAGGTAGTTAATCTCGATAGTCTATTATTTTATTATTATATCCTATGGTGTGAGGAACTGGTGCACCGGTGAAGCCCAAAATGAGACTTCCCATTAGACTTAGCCATTTTTTCATACACAGCCTTAGGAATTCAACTCTTGAAAACCTGTTTAAGGTTTATCGGCCAACTACGTCACAATATGCCACACTTCAGACTTTAAAATCATATATTACAAATGGATAATATTGTTTTACGAGAGCCTTTAACAAGTACATTCAAAATTACTCATTTAATTCAAGAGGCATCAATTAGTAGATTAGATTGTAGGATTTTTAGTCTGGTGAAACGGAAAAAATAGACAAAAAAAGGATATTGGAAGAAATTATTAAAGGAGATCTCTGACTAAATAATATCAATAATACTTTAATTTTTAATCATGTAGAAATAGCCTCGTAATCTCATCCAGTGAGGTAAGGTTTTATTATTATTGCAATTATACCAATTCAACTACGGCTATTTGTAAATATATAGACACCTATACTTTATCATCGTTACACGTTATTTTAGTAGAGGAAAAAAAAATTAAGGATCTCTAGATTATTATTAGTTTTAAAAAAAATAAAACCAATAAAATTATTATACAAATAATATCTTATATTTGTATTTATCATTAAAATTTTCAATTAATTAATAACTTCAAATACCTACTTTTTGCTTTATTTATTTATGATATTTTTTTCTATGGAATTTCATCTTCCAATTACATACTTTTCATATGCAAAGTTTGATTCTGAAATATTCTTTAAAGAATCAAATCCAATTTCACTGGAATTAATGATACATTGGTTAATTATTGATCCTATTTGAACGTACTTTTTTATATAACTTATTCAATGTGAAAATTTATTCTTTACCCATAACGTACACATACCACATGGAATCTTCTAGTGACGCAGGATGGAAGAAGCAAAAACTTATCCTCCATTATGTTCTAGAAAGAGATAGATACTTTGAAAAAAAGACAAAAGAAACATTTAATATCAATAAAAAGGTTACATAGTATCAGTATAAAATAGTTTTTTCTTTCTAAAAAAAATAATTTTATCTTATTATTCAATCATAAATCATTATAATTATATATTATAAGTTTATTAACGTTTATAAAATAAAGTTAAAAATTATACCAATATTTTTTTATTTAGTAAACAACCAAATTTACTCGAAGATATTATTAGAGAAATTAGAATGTTTCAAAATAATTTATTAATTTGTAAAAATATAAATAAGCATCGTATAATTGAGTGATTTTTGTTTGTTTAAAGATGGCACTAGATAATTAAGAAGTTAAAGAAAAAATATTTAAAAAAGTAATTATCATACATTAAACATATAAAAATGTTGGATGCTATTAGAGTCGGTCTAGTGGCCAGGTGAGGGCTTAATTAGTATAGATGTATGAAAATTTAAGTTTAATTATATACGTTGTATAAAAAACAAGTTAAAGTCCTTTAAAACCAATTAAAGTTATTAAATACTTATTCTTTTATACATTTATTGGGATATATTTACTTCTTTTTTTGCTTCATGCATGTTATTGGTTAATTATTTCCCACTCATACAAAAAGTGTTATTGGTTAATGTTGAAGATAGAATTTAAATTTAAATTATAGTTTCACTTATATAAAAATAAGATGTTAAATTAGTCTAAATAAGAAGAAATTTGAATTATTGTTTTCTAATATTATGCTGAGTTTGTTAACATTATTTGTATAAATATACCTCATTTAAGAGGTGATGAATGAATGCATGAATGGATGAGTGAATGAATGAATGAATAATGAATTATCATTCCAAGTTATGAGTATCTGATTTTTAATGATTTTTAATATGGTATCAAAGCCATGACACCTTCCATAAATAAGAGTCATGTTTCTTCCGCTGTTACTAGAGTATTTTTCTTTCCCATTCCATATCCAAATTATCTTTCTTCTTCATAGTCCCAAACGTATATCTCCTTTTATCTTCTCGTATCAGTAACTGTATTCCACTTTTATTTCTCTCAAATTCCTAACTCCCTTCTTTGATGGCCGATTCTGATTCTGAAATACCCAACCATCTACCTCCTCCTTAAACTTCACCTTCTTTGATTCCTCTACAAATTATGATTATTATTATCACAAACTCCATCTTTCCCTCACATAACCTTCACATCTTCGGTCCCGACTTGAATCCCTTCGCACCATATTGCATCGCCAATCACTCCCTTTTTCTTTCCCTTTTATCTTGTTAAATTACAATATTCCTTCTCTCGAAGCAGCCTTCCTACGTGAATTGACGCACCGTTGTGATGCCTTAATGCACTCGTTCTAAAGTCTCCACAAACCCGTTTTGAATCCTTCTCGTATCTCAATTTTGAAGTCTCCATACATGTATTCCATTTGAAGGTCATTGATGTGAAGCTCCTTGCACTATTTTGAATCCTTCACAGACCAGCCTTGAAGTCTATTGACCTGAACATGTGATTGTTCTGAATCCCTTCTCGTATCTCAATTCTCCATGCATGTATTTTATTTGAAGGTCATTGATGTGAAGCTCGTTGCATTGTTCTGAATCCGTCAATGACTAATGCCCTTGAAGTCTATTAACTTGAACATGTGATTGTTCTAAATCTCTTCCTGTATTTCAATTCTCTTTCTACCTCAGATAACCGAAACACCTTCTATGGACTATCCTGAAGCACCTCCTGAACCTATTGCTGATCAAAACACTCTCTAGAAGATTGTTTGAAGAAACAATTGACAAGTTGGACATGACTGATATTCATGCACCAACTTGATGGGGAGTGTTGAAGATAAAATTTGAATTTGAATATATTATTTCTCTTAGATAGGAACAAGATGTTAAATTAGTCTAGATAAGAAGAAGTTTGAATTATTGTTTCCTAGTTTGAATCATTGTTTTCTAAGAGGTGATAAATGAATAAGTGAATAATGAATTATTATTCCAATTTATGCATATGTCAAAAATCAGATGCGCATAAATTGGAATAATAATTTCACATTCATTCACTCATCTATTTCTTCATTCACTAGTTCACTCATTTATTAATTCATATTTCACCTCTTAAATGAGGTATATTTATACAAATAATATTAATAACTTGAGCACAATATTAAGAAACAATAATTCAAACTAGGAAATAATAATTTAAATTAATCATTGCATGCATACACAATGTACAATAAGGATATTCTTGAGATCGTTCACAATATTTTCATACCATGAACACAATTTAATAAAAATAATTTTTTTTTAGTATATAAATACTAAAAATAAACGGCTGGGTGGATTCACTCCAAGTAATTAAGGTCAATAGCTAGCATAGAAAACGCTGGGGCCACATAAACTATGGTCAACTCAAGGATGAGCCAATTTTGTATGGGGAAATAACAAATCTTGGTAGGACGTGAAATATGGGAATACCTAGAAATCACGATCCTGTACATTGTTTTAATTTCAACTGGATCTCAAGCATAATTAATAATTTTCAGTGTTTAGAGATCTGCTGGAAATACACTCACTTCTCAATTCTCCATATCTAAACAATTTAATTATCAATGGACAATCACGTACGTGTTTAAGAATTTGAGATTAAAAGTTATATTTAATAAACTAATTTAATAGAAGACTACATAATATGTAGCAAACTATACCAGTCTCAGACAAATTGTGTAAGCATCACTTTTTTACAAGAACAAATGGTTATCCGATATCATCACAAATTGCTAAAGCACTTCCTTTTGTGTAGTTACACAGGAAAGTAAAAGCATTTCTCCTGAATCTTTTAAATTAAGCCAGAATGAAAAACAACAAGAAATACTTTGAGAAACAAACAAAACTATAAAATGAAGAAAAGTATGCCTTGCAAATATCAATCTTATAATTTAAGCTATCAATCAGAATAAATCTTGATATCAAAAAAATGAAATTTACATAAGATATCAAAAAATTGTAAATAATATGTTTTTTTTATGATTTGTTAATCTCTGTATAAGTACTTACGTTTTCTATGTTTATGTAATAAAAGAAGAAAAGAGAAAACTTCAACGCAATTGCCAAATGCGATCCTCAAAATGCTTTGTCAAAAAATCTTTAGCAGTTATCAGTTTCCACATCAGTAGCAGTTGAACCGATTCCCACCTGCAACCATGGCGAAGAACTTCCACCAGCTGTCATGTCCTTTAGCTCACTTAGTTTCGCTAACTTGATCTTACTATCAGTTTCATTATCCATGTTTTGCATTGAGTTCTTGTTGTTGTTATTTTTGTCGTCATCATTGTCAACATCAACATTGTTATTAGGGTTGTGGAGACTTTGACACTGGCCATTATTGTTATCATCTTTAGCATCCTTTGATGCAACCCAAGGCTGCAAGTAAAATTCTTTGTTTACATTCCTTTTTGCAAGGTCATTGGAGGGTGCAGGAAGGTTAAGGTCTAATTTGAGATCAAGAGGCTCAGAAGAGGTATCAAATTTGGGTATTTGATCCAAGTGCTCTTGGAATTGTTGAAATCTTGTTAATGTGGAGGTGTTAGGAGCATTTGAAGTGATCCAATGGCACCTTTTGTGTCCTCCCAATGCTTGTCCTGAAGAGAAGCTCCTATGGCAAATGGAGCATTCATGCACTTTGGATTTTCTCTTGGAGGAAGAGGCCAATGAGGGGTTGGAGCATCCATGGTCAAATTGGAGGGTGGAGTTTGATTTTGTAGGGAAGAACTTTTCGTGTGTGATGACATCATCCTCCATGAGATTGTCATCAAGGTTGTCTAGCCTTGCAGCAAAGCAACCCTTGACCTTTTTGTGGCTTGCTCTATGGCCACCCAATGCTTGGTGGGAATTGAAAACCTTCTTGCATGCTTTGCACTCAAACAAGCCCTTGGCAACCCCTTTGGTCTTGTTATCAACAAGGTTGTTGTTGTAATTAACTTTGTATGACAATGGTGCAATGAAGTTCATGGAATTTCTTCTTTGTTCTTCCTCTTTGCTAGCCGATGCACAAGATTCTTCAGGCTCGGCTACAAGAGGATCTACAATGGCATTGGATAACATCATTAAACAATTTGCAAGGTCTTCTTCCTCGCTTGATGGGAAATTGTAATTGAAGCTACCAACATTAGTTCTCAACGACCTTTTCCGTTTAGACCATCCGCATCCTCTCCGATCGCCACCATTGATGCCACCATAGTCTGCGTCGGACTCGGGAGAGGAGACTAAGGACTCGACATCCTCATAGGTGCATTTTCCATGTTCAAGGAAAGATTTCCATGACAAGAACTCTTTGCCACAATTCTCACACACCCTACAACTCTTTAGCCTATTAGGGTTGGTTCTTAAGGCATACATGCGTTTGTTGCTTGGTGGCACATTTCCACCCAACCTATCTTCCCAATCACTTGCTTGATCATCATCATCCATGTGACCACTTTCATCTCCTATGCCATGAGCCCTCATGTGTCCTCCCAAAGCTCTCCCACTACCAAAACCTTTCTTGCAAACTTTACAGAAGTGCTTGAAGTTTGAATGCTCATCCAATATCAAAGCCATAAAATTCCAAAAGTGAGTTGCCTTGAAAGGTAGAAAAAGAAGAAAGAGAAGAAAGTGGGTGAGGGAGAGGAGAGGAGAGAAAAAGAGATAGGTAGATGAGAGGAGGAGGAAGTGAGTTAGTTAAAAATGAATCAAGGGTGGAGTTTGTTCTTGTAGTAATAGTTGTTAAGGGATTGTACGGTGAAAATTAAGGGCTATAGTAGTCCTAGTTTTTAGTTGGAGTATTTGTGGATGAGAGAGAGAAATGCATGTGCTCTTTTAGAGCAAGAGAGTGTGATGACAAGTGGAAGAAGGTGAGAGGAGTGAAGACTTTTTCTACGACTTTGTGGTAGTAGCGCCGCCTGATGCCAAAGGCACCAAAAGAGGTATGTGTGAGAGATATAGAGGGAGAGGGAGAGAGAGAGAGAGAAACAATGTGTGCATGTCTCTCATTATTTTTACGTCTATGTAAATAACCTAATTAGTGGAAGGAAGAAAGTGGTTTAAACTACCATACCTATTCTTTTCCTTCTCATTCCTAACCAAGGAAACTAACCTATGTTTCTCCTTTGTTGTCGGTTGGTTTTATATTGCTTTTTCTCCCAAATTTATCAATTTTTTTAATTTTATTTTTATAGTAATCACAACTTGTGATCAAGCTAATTTTGATCTTCACTTTTTACTGGATTTCTTTCATTTTGTTTATAATTGAACGTGTTTCCTTTTCTTATTGCATGTTTTTCATATTTTGGTATTTAAAAATGATTAGTAATATATATATAATTGGTACTTTAAATGTGTATTGCATTATCTTGAATAAATTTATTTATATCTGTGTCCTCATAGATAGCAAAGTGTTGGCCATTTGTTTGTGCATGAGTCAACCTAAAACTATATTTATCTTGAACATAACAAAGGAAAAAAATGCCGAAATATCTCGATCTACCTCGAGGCATGGAAAATGATCACGTTTTAAATTCACTTATTTCCTAAAATAAACTACAATGCTACTTATGGTCTTATGGTTTGTTGAAGATGCAACGTGTTCAAATTATTATTGTTTCGTCATGTGGCTACTTATGCTCTTATGGTAACAACTTCCACACATTTTTTTTTTTAAATGAATCCCTCCTGATCAATAGTCATCTTAAAATTTAATTCTTAAACTCTTTTTTTTTACTATCCTTTTGTTTTATATTTATTAACTAGATTTTATATCAGTGTGATGCACGGATTTAATTAAATTATATATTTTAATGTTTGTATTTAGTATTATTTAAAAAATATAAATAAATAAATTTTTCATTTTAAAATATTTAGTATCATATTAAATATAATTACTTTAAAATTAAAATTTAATAAAAAGATTAATTATATTTTTAGTTGAGCATAGATATTAAGTGTAATGAATTCAAAATAAATAGTAAATATAAATTTATAATTATTTACATTAAAATTTGTTAAACCTTTGCTTTGCATGAACTTATTCAATATAAGCAGATAATTTAAATACATAAACTATTTAAAATATTTTTTTTTATCATTTTATAATTTATTATAAACAACTAGTTGTAAATGGAGTATTTAAGTATTTCGTATATTTTAAAATAATCTAAAGCATATTGATAGTCAATTTTTTTATGAGGTTATCATTAAAAAATAAAATATATCAAACATTATAATTTATTAAAGTAATTTATCAAATATTTTCTTATAATATATATATATATATATTCCATATT
>PYAF01004205.1:29929-56954 GCA_007407185.1 Glycine tomentella
TGTATCATAGTGTCGAAGCTTATGTACTTGAGAGTTTTATCATTTCATGACTTCCGCAGTCTGGATTCTTTGCCTGATTCAATAGGTAAATTGATCCATTTGCGCTATTTAGATCTCTCTTATTCAAGTATAGAAACACTGCCAAAGTCATTGTGTAAGTTGTACAATCTGCAAACTTTGAAGTTGTCTAATTGCAGAACGCTGACTAAGTTGCCTAGTGACATGAACAATCTTGTTAACTTGCGTCATCTTGATATTTGTAATTCTCCTATAAAAGAGATGCCAAGAGGAATGGGTAAATTAAATCATTTACAGCATCTGGATTTCTTTGTTGTGGGCAAGCAAGAAGAGAATGGGATCAAAGAATTGGGAGGACTTTCAAATCTTCATGGTCGGCTTGAAATTAGGAATTTGGAGAATGTTTCCCAAAGTGATGAAGCATTGGAGGCAAGGATAATGGATAAAAAACACATTAATAGTTTATGGTTGGAATGGTCTGGATGTAACAACAGCAGTACCAACTTCCAACTTGAAATAGATGTGCTTTGCAAGTTACAGCCTCACTTTAACATTGAATCGTTGGAAATAAAAGGTTATAAAGGAACCAAAATGCCAGATTGGATGGGAAATTATTCCTACTGCAATATGACACATCTAGTCTTGCGTAATTGTGACAACTGTAGTATGCTTCCTTCACTTGGGCAACTACCTTCTCTCAAGGAACTCTTTATTTCAAATTTGAATAGGCTGAAGACTATTGATGAAGGTTTTTACAAGAATGAAGATTGTCCTTCTGCGACGCCCTTTCCCTCCCTTGAATTTCTGGTCATTGGTGACATGCCTTGTTGGGAGGTGTGGAGTTCCTTCGATTCAGAAGCTTTTCCTGTGCTTAAAAGTCTTCACATACGTGACTACCCCAAACTAGAGGGAAATTTGCCGAATCACCTTCCTGCTCTGAAAACACTTGAGATTACACATTGTGAACTGCTTGTCTCTTCTCTCCCAACGGCTCCTGCCATTCAAAGTCTGCAGATACGTAAAAGCAATAAAGTAGCACTGCATGTGTTTCCTCTCTCGGTAGAAACTACAACAGTAGAAGGAAGCCCAATGGTGGAGTCCATGATCGAGGCCATCACTAACATCCAACCAACTTGTCTCCGGTCTTTATCATTAATGGATTGTTCGCAGGCCATATCATTTCCGGGTGGTCGTTTACCTGACTCACTGAAGGCTCTGCATATCTGGAATCTTAAAAAACTGGAATTCCCGACGCAACACAAACATGAGTTACTGGAAACACTGTCAATAAATCGCAGTTGTGATTCACTCACATCTCTTCCATTGGTTACCTTTCCAAATCTCAGAGATCTCCAACTTATAGAATGTGAAAATATGGAATCTCTTCTGGTTTCAGGGGCAGAGTCATTTAAGAGTCTGTGTTCTTTGTGTATTTACCGATGCCCCAACTTTGTATCATTCTGGAGAGAAGGATTGCCTGCGCCCAAATTGATTTATTTCGCAGTTACGGGCTGTGACAAGTTGAAGTCGTTGCCTAATCAGATGAGTACTCTTCTCCCAAAATTAGAACATCTTTATATATCCAGGTGCCCAGAAATAGAGTCGTTTCCTGAAGGGGGTATGCCACCTAACCTGAGAACACTTTGGATCGAGAATTGTGAGAAACTACTTAGCGGCCTAGCATGGCCGTCCATGGACAAGCTTACCGAGCTCACTGTTAGGGGTCCATGCGATGGCATGAAGTCCTTCCCTAAGGAGGGTTTGCTGCCTCCCTCCCTTACGTCTCTGTCTCTAAAAGGCTTCTCAAATCTGGAGATGTTGGACTGCACGGGGCTTCTCCATCTCACATCCCTGCAAAAATTAAAAATTGTAGATTGTCCAAAGCTGGAGAATATGGTAGGAGAAAGTCTTCCTGTCTCTCTAATAAAATTAACCATAAAGAGATGTCCTTTGCTGGAAAAACGATGCCGCATGAAGCACCATCAAATTTGGCCTAAAATATCCCACATCCCTGGCATTCATGTTGACGATAGATGGATTTAGTGACCAAGGATGATCAACAGGTAATTCTGTCAAGGATATGTTTCATTTCATGTCTTTCTCCTTTTACGTTTAAATTAATTATTGGATTAGTTGTTCAACACGATACTTGATGAGATTTTTTTTTTTTAATTTTTTTTGGATCCCCAACAGGTATTCTCCTTCGGACAGTACTGTTTGAGGTACAAGGTGAGCTAGGTGCAGACATTGGTTCGCTACGTTACAAGGTACTAAATTCACATATGGTCTACTGCGAATTATAAGCCAAAGCAAATTCATTTGTATATACTTTCTCTACTTCGAACATTCATTTATTTTTAATCAAATCTGTTCTATACTTCTTGTATGCAGTTGTAAACCAAGAAGAAAAAAAATATGTGAACGTATATATACAATTGCAATTCTGTAAATTAAAGAACATATATTCTTCATAGACATTACTAAAATCAAAAACAAAACACTGTAAATCATTTTGTCCTATTGTTTACAAATAAGAATGGTACTATCATTGATTAATCTCATTTCTTTCTTGAAATTATCTATAAAGAAAACAGTTTTCATATTTGGTTCATCAAGAAATAATACTTTTTATATTTCTACATTATACTTATGTTACACATGTCACTATATTTTCTTTTCATAATTTTTCTTAAAGATTTGGCCACTTCACATATATGTATCAGTGAAATATATCAATATAATGGTATCAGATATAGATGCATGAAGCAAAATAAAGTACTACAGTACTTTGTAGCAAAACACATCCTTCAAAACATGACATGAGGTAAAAATAAGATGATATTTTTGTAAGTATTGAAAAGAAAAAAAATGAAGTTTCTGAAATCAAAGAGGCTCTAAATTTTCCACAACATCCTTCAATTGGGCCCAAGCTTCCTTTCCTGTTGACAAATAACTGATTGTCGGTGCCAGCCTTTTCCTTGGAACCGATTTTTCTGAAATTTTCTGAAATGGCTTTGAACTAATCCTTCAATTTTCTGAAATCGGTTCAAACTTTATGTGCAGCTTGGAATCCTGGGTTATTAGGAAAAATGCCTCATGGAGAGACAAAACAGGAGATTTGGATTATTTTTATTTATAAACAAAATTTCACAACCTAACATACACATTAGCAACCCCCATATTATTACATATACTTTTTAGTACATATAAGAAATGCAAAGAAATATTGCTAAACAATTTTCTAATTGTGTATATATGAACTACTTATAGTACTGCAACAAGGATAAACTTATTTATATAATCTGGCAGTTCTTTTATATATTTTCTGGATTACTGTCATGATTTTAAACAGAGTTTAAAAATTAACAACAGATCGATAAACTTGGCCAGGTTGCCAACCATGTGGAATTACACTATCAGCTACAATTGTCTTGTAATAGCCCTTGCATTGTTCTGTGAGCTTAATAGATAATGGTGCTTGTAATTGTAAACCTAAATTCAAAGCCCATCTTGCACCCCATGAACGCTGCATTGGGAGCCACGTGTCATCAGCTTGCTTCAACTCAATGATCCCAAGGTCACCATCCCCATTTTCGTATTCAATTTCGGTAGCAAAATAGTATGGGTTGGCCCCATTATCGATAGTGAAGGCTATAGAGTTCCCAAAGGAGCATGCAAGCCTGCAAGAAGAAAAGGGTAATTGAAAATTTGAACTTAGTACTGTTACTATATATACCAGAAAAAGATGTCACAAAAATTGTTGTAAGCTAGTTTTTCTCTATTTATATAGACATCATTTGATAAAAAATAGATAGAAAACATGAAATGTTGTATATTTATATTAACATTATACGAATAAATAATTTTATTGATGTGAAAATTATTACATAATATCAGTGACACTACTAAAAAAATACTTCTATCCATCAACAATAATGTTCTTGAAATAAATCATTCTATTAATGTATATATAATACTCAAAATGTTAATATAAAATTCACACACACATATATATGTATGATAATTTTTTTTATTAAAATGATTATATAATAAAAAAAAGTGTAATGGCTAACAGTTTCTTTTATTAGTATATTGACAATTTTTAGTTGTATCATTTATATTCAAATTTGTAGGAATCATACTGTTGACTTTTTCTTGAGAAAAGTGAATTAAGGTAATTAAAAGGAGTAGAAGAAGACCAATGAAAATTTTAAGTATAAATTATTAAATTAAAATATTTGATGTTAAATCTAAATCATCATTTTTTTTAATAGATGGAACCAAATATAAGAATTACGTACCTTCTGTAGAGAATATTAAGCACTCCAGCATTGCGAATATTATCTGCTTTGCCTGGAGTTGCCATGGAACCAAAGGCAGTGCCACTGAGATCAAAATGAACTGTTGGTGAGTTACAACCGGGGCATTCATCAGTTATCATCACACTCACAGGGTTTCCTGAGCAAAAGTCATTTTCTGTGCATTTTACCTGAAAAATGAACAACCAATGCGTTTTAATGTGGACATATATATACAGGCAGAAGTTAATTAAAACTTGGTGTACGTTTGTTTTCAATCAAATATTTGAAAATTTTAAATCATTTAAAGTTTTAACAATTTAAATTGTTTCAATTGAAATTTCTTTGTTTTGATAAAATAAACGTTTTTTTCCGTGGTTTTATTATAGAGACCATAAGTATATTTTACTGAAGAAAAACTTGTTCAAGCAAAAATTTGTATCTGAATAAAATAATTAAATTTTTAGAAGAGAAAGAGGATAGAAGAGAGAGATGGAAGAAACAGAGAGGTGTGGAGGAGAGAGAAGAATTGTGAAATTCTTGATTTTTAAATGGAATTAAAAATCATTAATTTTAATTAATTAAAATTTATTTTTAAAATTTTCAATCGTTAATTTTCATTAATAAAATATGTCCTTAAAAATTATTTTCTACCCTCAATATATCCAATTCAAACACTTCCATAATTCTAAAACGAATTAAAGTTGAGAAATAATTTCCATGATTTGAACCCAATATATGAGAAACCATTTTTAATGCTTCGAAAGCACCCTAATCTATTCTCATTCATATAAAAGAAGTAATGCTTTGAACATTTGAAATAGAAAAATCACTTTAATATATTATTTTAAACAAGAAGAATAGCCTATTTTAACCAATGTGTTGCATGCCCCGCATCCTCTGCCACTAAGGTAAAGAGAAGGACCCCCAGCTGATACCATTTTAGAGAGTGGAGGTTTTTCCACACTGTTAATGTATCCACAAGCACCCCCTACACAACATCACAAGAAAAAACCAATGTTGCAATTTATCTTTGGCCAAAGCTAATTAATTAATTAACTATTTCATAAAAAAACTAATTAAATAAAGATGTAATAATATTGAAAAATAATGTTTTACAAGAGAACTATTCATACAATTATATGTAGACAACAATTTAAAATATACCCATGATACCAGAAATTCAAATTACAAAAATCAAATTGGTAAATTATCTCGACTTATTCAATATCCAATAGTAGGAGATATAAGATTAAAGTAATATCCAATAGTAGGAGATATAAGATTAAAGAATGATGAAAAGAAAAGAAGGGAAAAAAGTTGAAGGTTTTTGAACTTATATTTTTAACAAAACTAACATTACTGTTGATAAAAAAAATCTTATAGGTAATAAAAAATGTTCATAATATATTCTCACCATCCCACCCAGCACCCTCTGCTGGTCCAAACATTGTAGCTCCTGCCACTTGCCATTGTTCCTCAGTTTGAATTTTGGAAGCATTAAATAATTTGAGATTGAGACAATGGCAAGGGTTTAGTAACAGAGAAAATATTACTACAACGAAAGACATGTAACGAATAACTTCCATCATGCGATTTGCAAATAACAACAGAGCTTGCGATTAATCTCGTGTTGATGCAATTCTCCCACGGCACATTCTAGTACTATATATCGACCAATTATTCTTGGTTATTATTTTTCAAAATAAAATTATTGTCAAATATATAGTATCCCAGATAGGCATGACAACGGGACCCGAACCCGTGGGTACCCGTCCGAATCCGCCCTGATTTTAATGGGAAAAAACCGAATTTTTCGGGTTCGGGTTTGGGTTTTCTCGAATAGCCAAAAGCGGGGGCAGAGGCGGGTATGGGGTTACTGATACCCGCCCCCGCTCCCGCTCCCCGCCCCGTAATAAATAATATTAAAAAATAAAAAAATATATTATTTTCTAATGTTTTTAATTGAATTGATTGATTTTGTTTTGTAATTTTAAAATTATAATCCCATATTTTAAATGTGAGTTTGTTATTATTATTTTTTTGTTACATAATTAACTATTTTATCCGATTTTTCAATAAAAAAATTATATTATTTTTTTATTTTTAAATTTTAGTGAAATAGCGGGGACGAGACAGGACGGAGATGAGGATAAGTTTTAAAATCCGACGGGGAATGGGGGCGGGGGCGGGGAGCGGGTTTGGGGACGGGGACGAGGACGGGAAATGTAATACCCGCCCCCGTCCTGCCCCGCCCCGCCTCGTTGTCATGCCTAATCCCAGAAGAAAGAGAGAGATCCTTTATTCCTTTTTCGAGTATACTTTAAATGACTAATTTTAGATTTGATAAAGGTTATGGGTACGGTTTAGGACTAATTAAAGCGAATAGTGTCAAATACTTTTTTTTTTTAATAATTGGTATACATTGATTCTGAAATGATTTTATAACTTTTTAACATATAGGTTGGAGTACACTTAGGCACTTACTATTTTGGTTCTTAATATTTTTTTGTTATAAAAAAATATTGTGTTGCATCCCCAGAAATCATAAGCTATATGATTCTTTCCTCCTTAAAATAACCTAGTTTTTAGTTCATGTCATGCATCGTTTTTCATTTGCTGCCATTAATTAATAGAATAACAGTTTATTGATTACAGAATTTAAAAAAAAAATGAAAGATCAGAATTTAAAAAAAAAAAATTAAAGATGCCAGCTCTTCAAAATTTCAAAAATTAGTGTAACTGAAAATGTTTATTGGTTATTTGCAAATATTCCAGTGTGTCTAATCTCTAATAAAAATTAATAACTTAATCTGATATATGAACTCATCAACGACTTATAATTCAATTTGTTGTACGTGGGTGGACTAATTCTGTTTATTTTGTGCTTCTTATTCAGAAAAGAAAAGTATTTTTAATTAATTTATATTTAAAAATGCTAATTATTATAATTACATAAGTTTGTGTAGAAAGGATATAAACTTATAAAAAAATATTTTTAGTATTTTTTATATAACTTAGGATGAGTAACTAGCAAAAAATAATTACATTGCAAAAATGTCATCGTTTTTTGTTTTATTTTTTATTTTTTTTAACACAAACAAACAAAGTATGTTGATTCAATGGATTGATATTCAGCTGGTGGCAATCAGCCTAATTTCACTGATTGATGATGAAGATTTATCACGAATATTAGATGACTGATCAATCAATTTCCCACAAATTAGCCATTTATAATCCTCTCGATTTGTTTCACCTACGTCAAGATATATGGAGTACTTAGAAAGAACATCCTGGCAAGGTACTAGGAATAAACCTGGCTCACACAAAAAAATTACAATGAATTGATAATTTGGTATATACACAAGAGGTTGATCTGTTAACATATACTGTCCAAAAAACAAAAAGGTTTGTCCGCACTTTATAAATCAATCAATCAATTATATATCAACAAGTATCAATTATCAATCAATATAATGAAATTAACTTAAATAAATCAAAATATAAAAATAACATAAATTAGAACCAAATAATTTAAATATATAACTTGGGCACATATTATGATATAATTTTCATCAAATTAAAAAAATAAGATTTAAGTCATCTTTTTATGTGGTATTAATTGCATTAAACTATAAAGTATCAGAATATTTTTTTAAGGAATGATCCAGAATCCAGAATTGTATATATATTAGTGTGTATATTTGTGTGGACAACACTTGTATTTTGAATTGATTTTTTTTACTATAATATACATTTGATAATGTGTCATTTCATTGTTGGTTATGTCCATAATGGTATATTGAGTATGTGCTTACTAAGCTTCACTTTTGTGTATATGATCAGCAATTGAATTATAACTAACAAACTTAAAGGATCTAATTTTTTTATGCATAAAGATAAAAATGTTACATCATAGAACTAGAAACAGGTTTAACCAACTTGAAATAATTAGAGAAAAATTTATAATCAGTACGATATGGTTTAAAGATGTTTTTATAATCGACAATTTGAGGGTTTTTTTTTTGTAGTCGACAAACCAAACAGAAATTAATGGACATGTAACCTCTCGAACACTATTGAGCGAAGAGCGATTATTTGTGCAAAAAGGATGAGGCAAGAACAAGTTGCTTCTAATAGACTTCCAATGGAAGAGATACATAAATGAATCAAATATATACAAAAATAAAAGAGATTTTGAGACAAATATGAGATTGCACAATTAAGAATGATTTAAAGAAATTAATAAATATTATTTATATCAACAAGATATATCTACTTATAGGTAATTCATTATTTAAGAATTTTATATATAGTTGCTTTTGCATTGAACACTAATATATATATATATATATACAAAGAATAACTTTAAAATAATTATTCTTTAATTATTCTAATTATTGATTTTCTTGAAATCTAATAATTAAAATTAACTATTCATTACAATCATTAGATTCAATTCCAAGAAAATCAATAATGAAGATGGAGTTTAGAATTACTCTTGGAATAAGTTCTTTCCTCTTCCTCTCTCTATATAAATTAAAATGATATAATACGTGTGTAAATATAAAATTATTTTAATATATCAATATGCATAATTATTTTTAGCACACAAAAATAATTTGTAAATAATTAAGAAATAAATAAAAAATGATAATAATAAAAAATTATAGATTATAAACATAACACCGGTGCAGGCTAAGGGTTAATATGCTAGTAAGTTACAAAATATCAGTTTACTACTTAACTTGTACGTTGGTTGGCTTCAGTTATGGAAATTTAGGAAAGTGCTTTATAAACATATGTATAAAAATAACATATTTTATTTAGTTTTATTTTCTTAATTATTTATCCAATTCTCAATTTAGTCAGAAAAGAAATGAATAAATAGGTTTCGAAACTATCTAATTCGGTATATAATTTTACTAAATCATTTAGTTTGATAAAGAAAGTCTCAGTTTAGTCATTCTGGCAGCATAGAAATTGTATCATATTAAAAAATGAGGATTGCAATACTAAAAAGGTGTTTGATTTAATTTTGTCTTAAAAAAGGTGTTTTTGATTTAATTAAGTTCAGATCTTGGTCTTGCTTGTCAAATAGAATCAGAGTTTTGATTTTTTCTTTCTTTCTACAAATGGTGAACAAATTGCATGATTTGTTTGAAAAACTAAAGATGGGTTCGACAACCAGTCACACATAAAATAGGTGTTAGCACCTTACAACATTTATCCTAAGAATAGTGTTACCTTTAATTAAATTTGCAAAATTAATATAGCTTTAAATTTACTTATTTTACCCCACAATAGAGAACATACATAATTTTCATTTATTTAGTTCATTTTAAACAAAGACATTATTTTTCATTTATTTATTTCGAAAAAAATTATTATTAACACCAATTTTTTATTATTTTTTTAAAAAGAAGTTTTATATTTTTATCTTTTTAACTCGAACAAGGGTGGCCTCTGGCTTCTATTGATCCTTCATTCATTGATTTTTTTCATGATATACTTCCATTGTTATAACTTAATTTACTGGCAATGGAGCCATGTTAAGCGACCACAAATGTTTATTTTATTGTTCATATATTTGAAACAGAAGATGTAGTAGTTAACATATAGAATGTTGAAGCTCTTAATTGGTAGATGAATATTATTATTTTCTTCATCACATTGCAGGCTAAGCTAGCTAGATGGTGATGATTATGGTCCAAAGTTCAAAGCTGCGACAGTATATATCTATCGCGGTTGTTGACAATGAGCATTTTCCAGGCAATTTTTAGAAGAAACCACCCAAGCAAGATTGAAGTTGTGACTTTTATTAGGCTGATACCACAAGTGAGAAACAATTGAATGGTCATCTCAAGTAAAAAAATTACAACGCTAAGGATCCCTGATTGAATGAAAAAAAGCCTTACACAACATCATTTTATTTTTTATTGTATGTGTAAACTTGTTATTGTTGAGTATTATTGAAACTTTGACTTAAATATTTTGATATAATTTTGTTGTCACGTCAAAATAATTATTTATTATAATTTTAATTGTATAAATAAAATATTTGTTCTGTGCAACCTATGAGTTGAACTACACCAGTTATATAAATTTCATGACAATTATTTGTACTAATGAATTATCCATTTCCTTAACTTATAAATATCAAATGTGTTCAATTTCTGGAGATATTGGAGGTGGTGTAATCAAAACATAGGAGTATATATACTGAGGAAATTCTGGTTCCAAATTCATATCAAATCTTTCTTGTGCAATACCAAAGGACGACTTCTCGGTGGCTATGTGGAAATTGAAGATTCCACCCAAGGTCTCATGCTTCATATGGAGATTGGGTTTGGAAAGACTTTCCATTAAGACTAATCTAAATTATGTATCTCATTGTTTAGACATTTCTTGATATGTGAAGATAAGAGGAGGAATATTATACTTAGTCTTATCCTTACCTATGTAAAGAGACTTTTTCTGGATTCGAACTCATGACCAACAAGTCATTAAGACACAACTTTACCGTTGTGTCACGGCTCACGTCTCGTTAAGACTAACTTAAGAACAAAAAATGTGACTATTCAAAATAGCAATTGGCCATGTCGGTTATGTTAACAACAAGAGGGAAGTGCTTCACATCTGTTTTTTTTGTGTCATATATCCTTGCAGGTGTGGCATCGTTGGTACGCATCATGGATGGGCTTAGCTTTGGTTCTGCCAGAATGTACAGTGTACCATTTTTGGCAACATTCAGTACCTGGAGGTAACATCAATAGAGGTGTGCCATCTTATGGAGCATATGGAATGCGAGAAAAAAAATTGTATTCAATATGAATTTTTTTGACGTTGTGAAGATTAGAGAGAGTGCAGCTAGCATTTCATGCGTGGTCTTGGCTAAAAAGATGGGATCCATGCTTCACTTTTTCCAACGTGCAGTGGATGTCAAACCCAGAGGTGTATATCTAATAAAAATCAAGGAGAAATGTGGAGCTATGCAGGTTATGCTAGCAGTAATGGGAATTGGTCTCAAGGGGGAATGATTTGGGTTGTTATTTATCATGTATGTTATGTTTTTTGCATGAGCATGCGCATGGCCGTGGGCAGATGCATGTGTAAAATTGGGGGGCAGTGTCCCCTTAAATTTTCAAGAATAGATAATTTTTTTATAATAATAAAATATAATAAAATAAAAAAAAATAGCTTAAACGTTTGTATTAGAGGAGAAATTGAAAAGTATAGAAAAAGAATAATGAAAAAGATGAAAAATAAGAGAAGAGTGAAGGTGAGTATGTATGTTTATAATTTTTATGAATACAGTGGTCACATTCTTGTTATTTTTAAGCACCGACCACAAGCTAATTTTGTCAATTTTATCTCTTTTGAATTGTACCTTTTTCACACTTTTGTTATAATGATTTGTTCCTTTAATTTTCTTTAAAAAAAAAAGTCGCCCCGAACCCCGCCACTAGTGTCCCCCCTTACTTTTTTTTTTTAGATCCGCCCTGAGCATGCAGGATGTGTAGGAATGGCTTCTTTTTGGTGGTTACGATATATTCATGCTCTGACTTGAAAAATAAAGTCAATAAAAATATATGAAAAATAAACATATAAGTAGAAATCACAAAAAAGAGTATGTAAAATATAATGATTTTTCTTTTCATCTATCTTGCCTCCTGGCTTTATTCTCTTAATTTTAAGATCAAAGATTCATTTCTAACACAGCCTATGACGTCTTTGCATAATCCATAAATATAAGAAAATTGTATTTAATTAAAATGTTGCAAGATGTATATACCCATGACTTTCTTTCACAGATGGCACAAAATTGAAAGAAAAAAAAAAATCCTTACATGTAATCTGTAAATGAAAAAGGGTGAAAAATGAATAATTTGACATGTTAGTCAGAGAAAAAAAATATAGTGTTTAATTGAGAATTTGATATAAAATGATTGACAATATTACTTACATAGACAGAAATTAAATATTATTAATGTAATGTTTCTATTACATTGAGTTAAATGTGTGGTTGTAGGGATCATGAAAGATGAGATGTATAATTTGATATAAAATGATTAACAATATTATATACATAGACAATTTTTTTTTTTACTAGCATAATGTTTCTCTTTCATTGAATCAAATGTGTGGTTGTAGGCGATAATGAAAGATTTGATGTATTGAATGTGTAACTGTTGTTTGTAAACATTGACCATTGTGTGTATATATATAAAAATAAGCAATGAAGTCGTCTTATTTCGTTGCTAAATAGATAATATGGGAGCATCATATTCTAATTAAAAATATGAAACCTTGTACTTATAATATTTTTCCCATTTTTAGTTCAAAAAAATTATTTTTTCCTATAACATCTTTTAAAGAATATTCCTTTTATAAAACAGTAAATACACAGTTTCTTTTTATTGTATTTTTAATGCATGGGTAGATATCAATCAAATAATATAAGACTCAAAATATGGCTATAATTATTTCATTAAATAAACGTGCATAATGAATCTGATTTTTATTGATTTTAATTTTAATGAAAAATATTATTTAATTACGTGGGACTTAATTACATCAGTACTATGTGTGCTGACAGATACAGTCAATAATTATGTTGATTTATATAATTTATAAGATAACATGAACATTTTTTTACTAGAGAGTGATGACAAGTGTGCGCTGCCAGATACAATCAACAAATGTGTTTTATAATATATATATATATATATATATATATAGACATTTATATAATATAATAATAAATTATATAAGCATTTATATAAAATAATAATAATATCAATAATAAATTAAATAATTATATGTAATTAAAAATTTAGTGTTTGATTTCTATATACATAATTATCTTAAATGCACATTTAAATGTTGTTATCATTTTTAATTAAATAAATGATATATTAAAATAATTAGCATGAATAAAAAATATGTTTCTTCTTTTTTATTATAATTTTAAACTTAAAAAAAAAGTGAAACGTTCTTTTACTAGAAAACATATGTATGATGAAAGACACATTCAGTACTTATATAAAATTAAAAAAATGATATAATAATTATATCGATATAGTTTGATTCCTCCACTCATATTTATATATATAAATTCAAAATAGAGAGATTACTTTTTTTCCTCATGATGGCATCTGGATTTGCTCCCATTTCTGTTATTCAATAATTGGCATGGAGGACGATACACACAGCTAAAATTTCTTATATATTTTTATTATTTGTTTTATCTACCCAGTTTTGTTTTCCGTGTTATATATTTTTCTGCATCCCGGTACACGTTTAGACAGTGACATGAATTTCGGTGGTTATATGTACATATATAGACCAAAAGATTACGATATGGGCAACGCATAAAATGGCTAAGTTGGAATATATAATAAGGTCCACGAACTGTTTTGTCTGTGGTTCCATTCCATTGTCGCATCAAATATAATAAGTATTGAAGCTAGGTAGGTGCATGTTCCTTTTGGATTTGGCTTCTACCCTACGTCACATTCAAGTGTTCAGCTGCCCGATCCAACTCCACATCAGTTTCTTTGTAATTACATACACATTTTTTTTCTTTTAATAATTTATAACAGATTTAATTGTTACTATCAACTTAACTCTACATATTTTCTTTTAACTATTTGGTAGTTTGCTATCAAGTTAACGGATTAATTGTTATGTGATTGTTACAATTTAATTTGTTTTGAGTTTTTAGGTTGTCAGTATATTGTCGTTAAATATTTAGAATAAAATTAATAAGATGCAAGACAGTGGACAAATGGTTAGATTTTTAAGCATGTTAACAATGATTTGATTCTTTGAACGTGTGTGTACGAAGAAAACTTTGTTCAGAGAGATAAAACTCATTTGATGTAATTTCTACAGGATTAGTCTTATGATTTTGTTTATAAAAATATACACCTTGCTTTCAACAAAAAAAAAAAAATACACACTTAGAATGAAAGTTTTGCTACCAACAAGTCATTATAAATTATATTCAGCTCAGTCCCCTTAAACAAAGTCTTGAGATCAAGTTTTGTGAATGAAAAAAATATAGTTAGAAGGAAAAATTTCAGTAATTAAAGATAATCAATCAAGTTTCTCGATAAAAATTAGTCATAAAAAAGGTGATAAATATTTCGCACCAATATCATGGTGACTCAGAAAAATAAAAGTTTTATTATCCATAATAATCTATCCAACATGAGTAAGATTGCCATCTAGAAAGAATATTTGTGGATACACAACTTAATTAATTAACTTCTTTTTGAATATATATATATATATATATATATAAATATAAAGAGAGAGAGAGAGAGAGAGAGAGAGAGTGAATCAAGTTACTCTTAAGAGTGACTCTTTTAAAGTTATTCATCATCTAAATTATTCATTTTCTTAAAAATCTAATGGTTACAATAAATAGTTAACCTTAACAATTAGATTATGTATCTTTGTCTTCTCCCATGTGATTGTGCATTTTATTCTTCACAAATCAATTGCAGAGAGACACTCTTATGATATACACTTTTAATCCCTTTCTTGTTTTGTTTTGAGAATTGAGATGAAATCACTCAAATGAAAATGTGTTGTGTAAGTTAGTAATTGAATCGTTGCATACTATTGGATGTTTATTAGAGGAGTTGAAGCGTTAAAAATTATATTATATTATTTTCCCCCTATAATTTTATAGGTTTAATTTAGTTTTTTAGTTTTTAAAAGGTTCAATTTGATCCCTTAATTTATATATTAGATTCAATTTAGTTCCTTTATTTTTAAAATTTATAATTAGGTCTTTATTTTTTAAAATAAGTTCTATTTGGTCTCACTATTTGAAAATATTTCGAGATGACATGAGATAAATGAGATTAAATTGAATTTTTTTTTTAAAAAAAAGGAACCTAATTGAGCTTTTTAAAATTAAATGTATTAAATTGAACCTAAGAAAAATTAGATGACTAAAATAGTAATTAAATCTTAAAATTAAAAGGATAAAATATTAAAATTAGTATCAATTAATTAAATTCTCTCTTTTTTATTTTAAAAAAAATTATCTTATAGGAATCATATCAATATTTGTATAGAAATAATTTTTTTAATACACATATATAATGAAAATAAATTTAGTCACTCCAATAGATGGATCCATCTCTGGTAGTAAGTAACAAATGTTTAGCGAATTCAATTGTGACCAATAGTTGCAAACCACATATTTTTGTTGTAATTGTTTTTGTCCAGGTATATATGCTATATTCTTCTAGCTGATTACCATTTTAGCCTTACCTCAGAATCTATAAAGTCATCTTCACTTGCCCATTGTATAATTTGTGGATTCCCTCCGGAATAGCTATCAATAAAGCTAAAAAAACCTCAAACCTCGAGTTCAGGCACTAGACTGATGATGGCCTAATTAATTTAGTTTTTATTTAAAATTTAAGGTATTTAATGATACAAATTGCTTGAGGTTCTGAATTTAATTTGTTTCACATATGATAATAAATGAACAATCCTTGAAAAATGTAAAGAGTTATAATTTTTTTAAAAAAAATATTTTTACCACAAGATGTATATGCATGAAATAAACAACACGACAAGAAATATGTAAAAATTATTAATATTTATTGGGAAATAAGTTAAGAAGAAACAAATAAAATTGATTAAACACATTGTGGAACAAAAAAGGAACCATAAACATGTTAAGATATATTACATTATAAAAACATATTAAAAACATGCGTACGTAAATACTTTTATTAGTGCTGTAATGTTTAAACTACTGCAACACATTATCATATGTAATAAATATTTTGTCCCCAATTATATACTATTATTTTGTCATATTACTAATCGATATCAGATCTCCAACATATTTGAAGGTATATAATTTGGTGAACTTTTACCAACACCTATAAAACTTTAAAAAAGAAAAAAATAACACATCAATGCTTACATTAATTAACATGACATGCTTATTTATCATCATTTAAAAATGCACATAAGATCTAAATCGCACCAAGAAATTATTTATTGAGTTATCTTATTTATTCTTCTAACAAATTTTTATACGAAGGTATTGTATTCATTTTTTCTTATTTATTTTGAAGGAAATATTTTGTTATTTACATTACAATTCAGATATTATGATAGCCATGAAGTTGTAGGCTTGAAGCAATCAAGTACCAAGATCCAAGTGGGAACTATTATAGGGTGCTTATAGGAAGCAGTTATCTATCTAAAGCCTAATAATTTGCCTTCTGTCAATTACCTTTCTCCTTTCCTTCTCAAAGTAGGCAGAAAGAAAGGAGAATGAGAGTCTCAATGTCCTTTAATTACTTTAAAATGAAGATGCTCTGTCCATCTTCTATGCTCCGGTTGGAGTTGTCTTCGGTTGGTAATGCATCATCATCCACACTCACACACACAAAAAAAGGTCATGCTATAATTGATTATACTAATTCGTATATAAAGACACATGGCAGCTTTGGATGGTCAACTTCATCAAGAGCTGAAGCTCTTTTGGAATATGATATGCTTTACACTTTAATTAGTTCTTTTTCAACCTTTTTTTTTAATTAATTACCCTGTCTCTCTCTCTTTGGTTTCTAATGAAATGATCATAACTGAAATAAAACAAACACCAGTCTTTAGGTGATGCTGGCCCATCATTTGGTATTAGATACTTCCCGCAACTTGCTCTTCACATGCATATAAACTATGTTTTCGTTATTCTTTTTTATGTTATATAATTCATGAGTCGAAGCATTAATAGAAAGTGTGTTTAATTAATGGTCAAAAAAGAAAGTGCGTTTAAGTTCGTGTTTCAATAATTCAGTCATTGAAAATAATTTTATCATTTGATTTGCAAATGAATCGTCAAATGCATGATTTTGTGAAATCAAGCAAAATGGTGATCGCGCGGTGGAATGGAGATTATCATAAAAAAAAAAAATGTCATCTTGATTTTGCTTAAAGTTACATATTTAACTTTTAAGATTTTGAAATGATTTAACTATTTAACTTTAATGCAAAATTTGAAATTTGATTTTATGAGTTGTGTGTTAAAAACACAATATTCTAATATATTATGTTTTACAAGCCTTTTACTGTTATTAAGGTTTATTAAAAATTACAAGTATATAATTTATTAAATATAAAGTAAGGCCCAGATCATTTTTTAATTTCCACTAAATTTTAATTAATAATAAAAATTTCATTAGAAATTACCTTAATCTCCCAACAATTACATTAGAAACATTTCATTTTAATTTTTTAACTAATATTCTTAACACAATACTTGTGATAATGACATGCATAACATCATTTAAATAAGGAACGTGTCCTTTTCCCAGGATTGACGGGTCGGTTTATGAAAAGTACGTGTAATAGTAATATCTTACGATTCAGATTTTCAATTAAATTAAAAATTAATTTCTGCAATAACATTATTATTCCCATCATGCTACATAATTAATTGATCTCCCAATAATCCAATTTAGAACAAAAGGATGGTGCGCTTATAATTAAAGTCTGAAATCATCCGTTATTCTTTTTACGATGTAAGGATGTTACCATGTCATATGATGAAATTATTTTCAAAAAGGATATATAAATAGGTAATTTGGTTTTTGAAAGTATATGACTTTATTACTTTGGTATCTAAAAGTAATAAAATTGAAAACACTTCCTGAAATTGCAATTCATCACTCACTTTAGTTCAAATTCAAAAAATCGTGTGATTTAAGTTATAGTATTAACTTATTTTGAAGGACGAAGATTATAATAACTGGACTTCAAAAAAAATTTATAATAAGTGGTTGAGTTTAGAATTTTATTTTTTTCAAAAAAAATAATTTTGGAAACTTATTTGACAATATAAGGATTTATTTTTAATTTTCTTATCTTAAAGGGATTAATGTGACCACGCTTACACAATTAATGACTCAAATATGGTAGTTTATCCTATTTTGAAATATTACAAGAGAATCATTTTGAAATAATTTATTAATGTGGAATTATTTGTCATATCATTATCAAATCGTGAATTGACAATTTTTAGTGTCTTGAGATTTTTTAATTAATATTTTTTAAAATAAAATGAACTAACAGTCACATGAAAAATCTTAAATTATCATTTGAATTGAAACGCATTAGTGCAGGTGGTAACTTCTAAATTATTACTTAGGCTGACATGTTACACATAAAAATGTCACATGAGTGTTAATCCAAATTCTTTTTTAAAAAAAAAATTAGCCACATGAAAATCACTTTTTAATGTGGCAAATTATTAAAAACAAAATCTTTAATGTGAAATTTATTAGAGAATTTAAAATTCTTTAATCTAAAATTTATTAGTTTGATGTTTTTATATGAAAAATTTAAATTTTTGAAATTTTAAAATAGAATTTTAAACAACTAAAAATGTGAAATTTTAATTTACTTCTAAAAAGTGAGAAATTGAAATTCTCTTTTTTTTATAGAAGCTCACACCGCACCACTCTATGCTATTTCTCCATCTTCAGCAAGTACTCCGACCTCAACTACTCTCAACTACTCTCACGACAGCCACCTCACACGTCTTTTATTTCTTTACTTGACGAAATTCATTTTTATTTATTATTATTATTATTATCTTCTCGATCCTTTCTGTTGTTTTTATTTGAGTCCTTGAACTGATTCATAATCACCAAAATTTCAATTATCTACTATGAGTGGACGATTTTTTTATGTAATTTTGTAATAAAAAATTACTTCTATAATTATTTATCATATAGAAATTTTGAAAATGAAGAAATTCAATTTCTTTATTCAAATACAAAATTTTGAAAATGAAGAAATTTAATTTCTTTATCCAAACACAGAATTTTAAAAATGAAAAAAATTTCAATTGTAGTATTTAAAATTCTTAAAATTTAAAATTCTTTAAAATTTAAAATTTCCTTATTCAAACATATTTTAAGACACCACATGTTAATTTGTGAAAATTGTCAATTAAGATAGTATCACCTTAAAAAAATATGAATGATATCATAAAACTTGTAAATTCAGTTAAAGAGACTAGACTTAAACCCTACTAGTTGATAAGTGCCCCAAGTCCAACATGGCTTGCTTAATTACAATAGATTATTTATATTAAACAATTTCATGTCTAATAACTTGTTTCACTTTAGAAGTGAAACTAGTAACTTGGTGTACAATAGCCCCCACAAGTACTGTACAATCAGTAATTTTTGCCAGTTGAATTGGAGAGTTCTATTCAGAGTAGCCAAGTATCATTGAGGGTGGTGTCACCTTAATTAGCTAGCAGTTTTCACAAACAAGCTACACAATATGATGCACTAAGTGTTTTTTTTTTAAAATAAAAAAATAAAAATTGCCACATCATATGATGATTTTCAAGTGGCTTTAATTTATTTTTTCAAAATGAGTTGGCACCTACGTGTCATGCTACATGAGATGCACTAGTCCAATCATAACAATATAGAGGTTGTCACCTGAATTGACACATTCTAAGTGGCTTTTTACTTTTTAAAAAAAAAATGTCAATCTATATGGCTATTTTGATAATAATGTACCAATATCAACTCTATTTTTTTTAATACATACTGTATGATTTAATATCTGTTGTGTTAATCAATATGAAAGATTAAGTTAGCCGACAAAAGCTTTTTAGTTAGAGAATTTGAGAGATTTAGTTGCATTAGTCTTTTTTGTTCTAAGAAAAAGAATACTTCTTACCTCATATATTCTTTTTCCAACAACCACCTTTGAATATAAGTTTCTTTAAAATTCTTGCTAACTTATTCTAGTTGTGTAGCTGTTCTTTCATGACAGTCCCAATCTTTCACCATTCAACTATACTTTTTACATTTTAATTTTTAAATACATATATCTTGCCTCTCTCTCTATCTCGATGTATATACAACTTATTAAGGTGTGAAAATATCATTTTCTATAACCATTTCGACTTGCTGAATGATCAAGTGTTGCTATAATGCTCCACATAGCACAGAGTGTTTTACAACCCAGAGTTGATTTGCTTATAGATTAAGGAAGTCTGTTAGAACACTATAATGCTATCAATTTTTAGCTCGTCTTTCACCATCAAATTATATTAAAATGTGAAAAGTGAAAAAAGAACAAAGCGATATAACACATTTTGACTTCATCAGTTTTTCCCTTCTTTGTCTACTGCCATCATATTGTGATTTAGTAGATTTGAAAGCACGAAGCCCCAAACCCTTTTTACTGTAAGCCCCCCTTACCTTCATTGTTAATTGAGTTTGCAAATGATAAAATTTAAGTTTAACTAAACCAGACCTAAACACATCAATTTCTATCGCAGTCATACTAGTTCACATTATGATGTTGAATAATAATTTGTGTGAACAAAGATCAAGATATTGGTACCTACATTTTCCAATTCCAATCCAGAAAAGCATAGCCAAATGATAAATTAAGTTCAAAAGAGTTTAAAATATGCACACATAAAGACAGAAGTAAATCTCAAAAATCTTCATATATAAACAAATAATTAAAATCCCAAAACTCTTGATAATTATAATCCACTGTTTCCTTGTGATGAAACAAGACAAATTTATACATCGCTCTCGCTCTGCCTCACCTATGTTCTAAAATCTCAATCCCCCAACAAATATGTATGTTTATACTCATATTTACACACAAACTACCTTTCTTGATTTGCAGGCCAAAAATTTAAAAATTAAATTTAAAACAGCAACATTCCCTAACCATTCTACAACATTACACGTGTGATTTGTGTATAACCCCTTTCTTCTATGTTCTTTGCTTTGATCTCTTCAGCACACCTTAGTGTTCTCTCAATGTGGTACCCTCCTCCAATGCTGACTTCCCTCTCCAAATGGCAGCAATAACTCTCAAACACACTCACATTAACATGCAATTTGAAACCCATCATGAAAAGAAATTCAAGCTCCAACTCATTCAATTCATTTGTTGTCAACCCACCAACTCTTGCAAAGTATGAATTCCTGAAATTCCTGTCAAATAAGAAGAAGCCACTTTAGTATCATCACATGATGCCCTGTTTTCAATCCAAAGCAATTAAAAAAATGATGAATAAAAAGACAAATTATCAAACATTAACAATTAACAACAACATCCACCTAAACCAGGTGACCTAACAAAATGTCCACTTCCTTGTCTGTTAGCCAGTGGTACTCCCACTGATTGAGATTGAAAAGAAACAAACTTTGTCTCAATTTAACAAACCCCTCACCAAATTATTATCAAGAATTTTTTTTAGAATTGATGTTAAAAAAATAGTTGCTATAGTACACAGAAATTTAAAGGTTCTGGTACAACTATTTTTGGACACACAAAAGGAGACCTTTTCAATTTCAGTATCAAAACTTAAATTTTGAGGGCACCACAGATTTTTTCTTAAAAAACAATTTAACAACTGATAGTATCTTCATAGCTTTAGGAAATCTTCTGCAGAGAATGTAGCTATTAAGTTTGATTATTATTTCTTCAAAATTAATTCAACCCCACATGAACAGATCAATGAAAAGAGAAACAAAAAAGAGGGAGAAGAGCACTTACATATCTTCCACATACTTAGAAGCCACCATGATAGTTGTTATGAGAAGTCTATACACATTTCTGGCATTGATTCTAAACCCAGGATTATTTTGGCAGAACCGGTCAATATAGACATAGGCCACAACATACACTGAAGGTCCTGCTCTAGTGTACCTGAAAATTCTCTCTAGATAGGACTGAATGGTCAAATCAGGAATCTCCCTACAATCAAAGATGTTTGTGCTTATGGCTTTGGACAAAGAATTGGAGCAATTCTTCACAATCCTTTGTGTTCTAGCCATGCTCCTCTCAATGAGTGAAGCCAGAACATTTATCACTAATGGGGTGTTGGAGTCTTCTTTGTATGAATAGGAATATAGATCATAGCGCAGTTTCCTTGGGGATATTGTAAGAGAAGAACAAGAAGAAGTCATGAGAAAACTTTTTTTTAAAAGAGATTGAACTAATAAGCTCCAAGTCCAATAGGGTATTTGATGTTGAACAATAAGCAGCAAGCTAGTGATGATGGAGTTTGTGTTAGTGTTGAAGAAGGTTTTTAGAAGAAGGCTTTATATATAATAAAGGAGAATTGGGTTGGAAGAGGCGGAATAAAGAGAGAGAGGGATATGGTTTTTATTTTTATTTTTATGATATTGTTATTTTGTATTATTTTATTGGTGTGTGAAAGAAAAAGAAAAATAGAAACAAGGGTTTGGGCAATATGGAATCAGGGTAGTGGGTGGAAACTTGATGATAAAAAAAAAATTGAAAAATGAAAACTATTAAGATATGACTGCCTCCTCTTTATGATGGCAAAGTACAAACATACCAGCTAAGCTTTCTCTCTCTTTATTGCATAAAAAACAAGACAATGTCTTACACCATGTTCTTCACAAGTTTTGGGTGCATGAATGACCCTTAAATTTTAGCCATTGATTTTGTTTTTTAAATAAACAATTGCAAGAAGCAATAACCTGGAACTTGCCGAACAGATAACTAACTATTCACCATTCATTTATTTATTAATTGACCCATTAGTTGTTTTTATTTTTCATTTTACTCCCTTCTCCTAATGGTTGTGGACTTGCGATGGTGCTGGCCTCTACCTGCTGATCATTTAGGGGTGGTATGATTGTGAGGGAGAAATTACTATTCAAGGGAAATTTTTTAAAAAAAATAATGAGTCTCACATTAAATATTTCTTTTTGTTCCTCTTTGATTCTCTTTTCTTCCACACAACAAACCTAACCTAATGCATGCGAAACTTACACTGCACCGGCATAGTAATTCAGATTACCTAGCTAGGGAAAGTTAACCAGCAGAATTACCATTACCAAGGAAAGTTCATATTAATATAGGTCTTGTTGGCATGGTTATAACCTTTCAATGGTTGATTTAAAATGATTCTATTAACTCTTTAGCTAGTCTTAATGTAAATTAAGGAGTCGAATAAGACCTTTTTATGTAGATAATGTCGACAACAAAATTAGAATCTTAAATTTTATGTAAATTTTAACAACAGAAATTTGTTTTTGATATTTTGGAAAATCTAAAGTAACTCTCACTGTTAAAGCTTGATATTTTAACATATTAAGATTTATTTAAAAGATTAATATTTTAATAAGTAATTTTTTATATACATAATTTTAAGAATTGAATATATGATCATATATCTAAGAAATAAAGTTATATTTGTCATAGATAAAACTTTCATCTATAGATAAACATATATCAATATGACTTGATAAATTTACATATATAATGAAACATAAAAAAAATAATAGAATAGTAAACAAACGTGGAATTGGCTCACTCAGTCATTATTTTGCTTTTACAAAAGAAAAATGTTTGTTACTTTACTATTTTTATACAATATTTTATATAAAAGAAGGAAAAGACTGGAAAATAAAGTAAATAACAAGGTAAATAAATAATGTAGATGAAGGCGATAAAAATATATTATATAAATAATATTCTTTTTACAAATTTAGGACAATTTATTGTTTAAGTAATCGTAGTATGTGATTCTATTATAATTTTTTTTTCCTGGGATTGATAATGTGAAGATGAACCTTCTTCTTGTCGAACTTTAATGTAGCAAATGTAACATCGCAGAATCCTCCAAAAACAATGTTATATAGCTGGCAGATTATTGAGTGGGTATTTGGGACCTACAAAATTAAAGCACACCTAAATGTAACTATAATCTAACAAATTGATTAATATTTTAACAAATACATGCTAGTTTACATTCAATACATACTAATTCACATGAAGACAGGAGGAAAGTGTCATTTTCGTTTTTAAATTAAGTATTGATCATTGACCTTTGCCTTGGAGATTTGTGCTGTTTGCGACTCCCTGTAACAATGCGTAGAACTAACAAGTACTCACATAGTTATAGGAGAAAATTTAGGTAGTCCGAAATCATTACATATTTACGATTTTATCTAATTTTTCGAGTCACACATACTCAAAATTTTCAATCTACACGAAAAAATTGATAACATTTTACATACTCCTATGGAAGATTATAATAATCTCGGATTATTTAATGTAGTATTTTCTATAAGATGTCGATGCTAACATACGTGCAATGGCCGGGTCTACCTTCAATACTACGATCTTGGCTTTAATTTATCACTTAAGGTTACCACGTGCATTATCCTCGTAATCTTCTTCGTTCTTGTTTCTTGCATCCTTCTCGGGGGGGAAAAAGGGAGAATTCTAGTACATAGAGCCTCTGCTTCATTACTAATAGATTATTTTTATCAGCAAAGGAAAAATTAATATTTAAGATTTACAGAAATATGAGATGTATGTACTTTAATCTTTACATCAATTTCTCCTATTGTTTAATTTAAGATCTAATATATCTCTTTCCGAAAAAAAATTAAGATCTAATCTAGACTGTTTTATATTTTTATACGAATCTAGATTGTTGTTGAAAAATAGATTTGTTCTGCTCGGAGAGAACAGAAATGTCCAACAAGTGGTGTTGGGTATTTGTTATAGGATCAGACTCTCTCTCTCTTGAGAAGCTTATGGAGATGAAGCAACTCAAGGAAGAAGATCACAGCACAGTGAACACGATGAATTGGGGGTGCGGTGTGTGCTGGTGTGAAGGAAAAGAGAGAGCCAGAATTGTGTACCTTTCACCATGGATTGAACAGTATTTATAGGCTGATACCTGAATGTTGATAATGGCCCTTGAGGCCCCATTATTTCAGTTGAGCGTAACCTCCTTCCTTGATATCCGGAGATCGTGATAACTGCCTGATACTAACTGCATCCCTTACCTCTGAAGTGGTTATTTAATGGATAGAACATATTTATTAAATATTATCTTTATCCGTAACAGATGCCCCTCAGCCCGGTCTTCTAGCATTCTGGATGGCCGGGATGTATCAATAATGAAGCCGCCTATGCTGTTTAGGTGATACCTAAGCAGGGCTCAGATTCGAGGTCCGAACCGACATGATCATCATCCGAGCCGATATGCTTACTATCCGGGCCGAGATGACGTTCATCCAAACCGAGATGATTTGTATCCGAGCCGAGATGATTTCCTTTCACACCGAGGTGTACTTTGCAGCTGCCCCTTGTGAATATGGCACATCATCTGACCGAGTCCGCTACTTGCTTTCTGTCAATTCCGATGTCGGCCTGCTCTTGTCTTTTCACAGCCGCTTGGACAGCTATAAGTATGGACAAATGAATGCCTAGGATCATAGGGGAATGGAACGTCTCTTTCCCTTCGACTGCCACGTGTCCCGTCTGATCAGTTTTTCTCGCACGCTTTAATCATTGCTTTTCTGGGTTAATGACACTTTCATCCCTTCGCGTCTCTTCATACCCAGCAGTTACTATTCAATAATTTTTTGAATTCTGGCGGTTACACTTCTTGTTTAATGCGCCCTTTCCGTTTCATTTCATTAAGACATCTTTATTCCACACTATTCTTCACATTTGCCATCTTTTCACTTCTTGGTGCCTTTTCTGCATTGGTTGCGCCTTTGCTTTCTTGCTTCTTCCAACATTTTCCTGGAATCGTCTGTTCTTCGCCATTGCTGTTCTCATTGCTGTTTCCTTCTCATCCAGGTATCTAATCACTCGCTATCTTCTTTCTTTTGTTATCTTTATAATTATTCGCCTCTTCCCTTGCACGAACCCTAAACATCAACCTACTCTGCATCTCTTCTCCCCTTCCATTCCTCAGTTTCTTGTACCTCTTCTGTTTTCCACCATGAAATATACCCCTGAGGAAGAAAAAGAAATTCGCGATACTTGTTCTCCCAGTGTTGCCTTCTGGCTTTACGGTCTGCCCCTTCCTGAGGAAGAGAAAAGGAAATCTTTGCTTCGTGCCCCTTCAGGTCCAAGCAATTCCAGAACCCCAAAGCCTCCTGTCCCTTCTAGATTAGGTCCTAAGCACCCTCATCCTCCTAGGTTAGGGCCTTCTGATTTGGGGTCTTCATCGCGTCAAGGAGCAGCAATTCTTGCTTCTCAATCTAAAGCCACAAAATCTAGGGCAGCCTCTAGGGACCCCATCCCTTCCAGTAATGCCCCTTCGGATGATTCTGAGAATTACCCTCTAGCCGAGCCAGGTTTCGAAGTTCAATACGAACACTGTTCGAAATGTATTGAAGAGTTTATGTACCTAGCCAGTAGGGATCTTAACAGAGAGGCAGAAAACCTATTAGACCATTGTCGTCACAATCCAATATGGGTCCCCAAACCTGTCCCTAGTGAAATTCCTGCCCCCTTGCTTCATTCGGATCTCAATACCGGGGTGCCGACTGCTATTGAAACATCTGCAATGCCAACTTCAGCCTCTTCTCAACCCGATTCATCGGCAGTTCTTCCAGGTACTTGGCTGATTATTTCTTTTGTTGTTATAGGTATCTATGGATCCGACCGTCGCCAGAACCGTTGACGAATTCGCAACCGGGTCTTCTTCTCAAACTCTTCCCCCTGCTCTGACAGGTAGGTTCCCCTGGATTGCTCATGAGGTGTTACAGTACACCTCGACAATGAGTTCCGAGGACCTTGCATCCCTCCCCCTTGGGGATCAAGAGGGTTTCCGTGTTTGTCTTCCCCGCTCGGGCGAGCCTGTATGCTCTACCCGAGAGGGCAATGAT
>PYAF01004205.1:57054-77549 GCA_007407185.1 Glycine tomentella
ATGCGTCTTCTGCCACCACATCCTCCTGAGTAGGATTCCTGGGTGGATCTTCGCGTCTGACGTTCCGGTTCCTCCTGATGTTAGCCATTGAGAGATGGTGGGATTCGAATTTTATCGTTCCCCACAGACGGCGCCACTGTTCTGCTCGGAGAGAACAGAAATGTCCAACAAGTGGTGTTGGGTATTTGTTATAGGATCAGACTCTCTCTCTCTTGAGAAGCTTATGGAGATGAAGCAACTCAAGGAAGAAGATCACAGCACAGTGAACACGATGAATTGGGGGTGCGGTGTGTGCTGGTGTGAAGGAAAAGAGAGAGCCAGAATTGTGTACCTTTCACCATGGATTGAACAGTATTTATAGGCTGATACCTGAATGTTGATAATGGCCCTTGAGGCCCCATTATTTCAGTTGAGCGTAACCTCCTTCCTTGATATCCGGAGATCGTGATAACTGCCTGATACTAACTGCATCCCTTACCTCTGAAGTGGTTATTTAATGGATAGAACATATTTATTAAATATTATCTTTATCCGTAACAAGATTATTGTGTAATTTTACTAATTTAGTAGTTGAAAAATATTAAATGTAAAAGATTGACCCGTTTTAAGAATTGGAGCGGCATGCCATGAATAAATAAACTTCCAACTTTTTACCTTGTGATGAGATTGGCCCATTACACCATGTCACCATTTTAAACCATTTAATAAAATTATTTTGCCATCTCAAATCACTGTTTTTTTTTATCAATCAAAGACAGCATTATGAACTTTCCAATAACTCATTTATAATGTTCAACCAACTAAATTAATTAGATCCTTTAACACATGTATATATTAATAAATGAAGAGAAAAATATAATTTCCAACGTATATATTAGTAAGATTCATTTAAATACCTGTCAAAAAAGATTTCATTCAAATAAACTTATTTAAATACTTAATTATTTTTAAATTTTTACTACATGATAATTCAAATTTAGCGGAAGATTTATTTTTTAAAAAAAAAATTATTTGTTCAAATCAATTAGTTTCATAAAGAAACTTATTGAAATGAGATAAAGAAAATTTATAAAATATGGTAAAACGTTTTCATAAATTTGAATAAGTTTTGTAAAAGTTCTTCCAAACACTTCTTTAGAGAACACTACACAATAATCATTTTTTTAAGTTAAACCATATTGCATTAATCAAGGCTGAGAAAGCCAATAATACATCATGGTTTACTATGGATTGGATGTGAGATGGAATATCCTCAATCCAAACCGAATCAAAAGATGAAAAAGCAAGTCTAGCAAGAATATGAGCTACATTGTTTCCTACTCTTTTCGTATGCTCTATTCTATAAGTAGCTGTGAGTTTCCCAAAAAGTGTTTCAAAACCTTTACACTCCAAAAGAAGGTCTTTCGCTATTTGAAGGCTCCATCTAAGAGCCATTGCTTCAGCAATCTGAGTTTAGAAGCATAAAGGGTCAAAAGAAGTTGCAGCAGTCATTACCTCTCCTTGACATGCAGTTTCTAAATATAACAGCTAGCCAGATTTGAACAAAGGCATCAAAGTTAGCTTTGGTTATTACCTGGAGAAGGAAGAGTCCAGCCATGATTAGCTTGAGAGATGCAACGCAGCAGCTCTTGACAAAAGTTGAGGCATTGGAATGAACTTTTTATCAAAGACTTGTGTTTCTCCAAATCGTTATCTTAAATAAAATTGCAAAGATACATTAATTTTCTTTAGAGATAGTATATTATTTCTGTATTATTAATTAAAAAATTATATTATTTAATTTTTTTTATAAAGTTATATCTTAGTGACTTGTTGACTTATTGGTTATGAGTTTGAATTTAAAAATAAACTCTTTATATATGTAAGAATAATATTATCTACAATGTCTCTATTTCTTATTGGTGCATAACATGAAATCTCCAAACAAATGAGATATATAAATTTTATTAATTTCTTATTAAATATTTAAATCACATTTTTATCTTTATCTATCACATGACTCAATTTAATTATCTTATAGTTTTCTTTCTTCTTTGTCTATTCTCTCTCTGTGATTTCTTATTTTCTTTGAAAGGGGTTCGTACAGGTTCTCAGTGTCATTCATACAAGTTGCAGCCTTTATATATGAAATAATAAAAGGCTTCAGGAATGATACGCGATGTAGATATAATCTAATAGAATATCTACAATCCATAGCATGCTAAGATAAAGTGGCTGAAGAACGAATGAGATTTTGGCACGCCTCTAACTAAAGTTTCATAATGTAGCTCGAGTAATGATAGATCAAACCTCCCCAAGAAATTGATTGGATATGGCATACTACTAGCATGCAGTGAGCAGAAGAAATATCAAATATTAAACGAGTCAAATATATATCCACTGGGGAGGACTATAAAAAATATTATATCATCGCATAATCACAAATGTCATATATAATAATTTATTACTTTTTATAATATTTACCTTAAAAATTATATTAATAATAATTTCTAATTAATTGTTAAACTCATTAAAAAGGAAGTGCAGAGAAGATATATTATTAGTACTTAGTTGTATTTAACTGTGTTATGCATTAATAAATCGGGTGCATTATCCATTTTCCAGAAAGAAAAAAAAAAAAGAGAAATCTACTTATAAGATCCGATATAATCAGATGTTCAAGCTGACATGCTGAAAGACAGTTTGAAAGACTAGGGTATCTTTAGATATAATTTATAAATGTTTTTAAAAGTTTTTTCATTAAAAATATAAAACTTTTTTAATAAATTTTTTTTTTAAAAATACTTCTAATCTTATATCTAAATAAATTATAATCTTTCAGCGGAGTGATGCTAAATAGATCCTTATAGTAAAGTTTAAATTTTAAATATTTATTGTATGACTATGATGGATCAATGAAATAATTCATGTGGACAGATATTATATTTGCCTAAATCAATAACTATCTCACTTTTTTCATTAAATTACTTCACATTGTAGTCATCTATTTGGGCGAAATGCACATAATGATGACATGTATTTGCCATTGCCGAAGACTTTAAAGTTTAGAAATAAACAGTTCACATACAAGATATGAAAACAGTTATTAAGTCTATTTTAATTTTATTCAAGCCAGTTAAACCATTTCACTTTCTCTTATGGGTAGGGTAGTTTAGGTAGTTATGATATCTGTGTAGTTTTGGTAGCTAGTTATAAGTTGATCACTTGGCCACATCACATATATATGTAGTGTAATCATAATATATATATATATATATATATATATATAAATATTTTTATGATATTTTAAATAAATATGTTAGATTTAGGATTTAATTAGATAAAAGAAACATATATCAAATTGACAATTAAACCAAACTTACAAGTTTTTAAAATACGGGGATTACAATGTGTTAGGTTCGAATTTTGGGAATTCAATTGTATTAAGGCTTATTAAGAAAAAGCTTCGTTATCCTTGGACCTTGATAATCCTACCCGTCTAATCAAGGATAAATAAAGTCATGAGTCACTCTCCCAAACAAAAATAGACTTCCCGTTTTATTACCTTTCGTTACATTATTTGATATTTGATAAATCATAATTCAATTATTAGTCTAATAAAAAATATAATTTGGTAACAATAAAGTTTATAACTAGAATCTTGTGCAAATCATCTAAACTCCTCATTACTAAACCAACCCTAGTATGTCAAATTTAGAATCTAGCATTCTTCAAATTTTATAGCATTGATTAAAAATCAAATAAAAAAAAGGAAAAAAATTACCACAATACTTCTACAAATTCAGGAATTTTTTAATTTTATATTATAGTAATTTTGATAAGTATGGAAAACTTTACTTTTTGTATCGGTTGATTACTTTCAACAGAAAATGTTATTCGATCATTTTGCATTTAGTTATATTTTTTTTCCTACAAATATCTTTCTTTTCTTTGGAAGCAATATTATTCTTTGATTGGATAAATATTTTTGTTTCCTACAAATATCTTAGTTTGCCATGTTACGAGAGACTAATCCCCTTTATGCTAAAATCTTATACCTTCATTGGTGCATTTAATTAGTTACATTATTTACTGTTCATCCTTCACCGGTTAAGTCTTGAAAATAGGATTAGTTAAAATATAGGCCAGTTCACTAGCACCTATGAGGAAGGCCACATATTCAGGAGAATCTAATAAAAATAACAACACATGTTTATATAATTTCTCTAAAAAGTATCAAATTAATTTTATGATTTATTGATTGAAATAAAAAATTATAACTGATTTTGTAAATATAAAATTAAATATTACTTGAAAAAAATAAATTTCATTTGTGTTTCTTTTCCTTCTGTTCAAATTTATATACATCCTTATATGGTCAAAATTTTAGCTTAATTAATGCAATTTGGTTTCTTAAAAGAAAACTAGAGATTCATATAATCATATTTGTTCAAATTATATAATTGTGCGTGATACTTTGGAATAAAATGATTGATCAAAAAATATAATTTCAAATTAATCTGAAAGACTAAAGGTGCCCCTAATAAAGCACTACTGGGACATTGACCAATGGGCACCTTTCCATTACAATAATTGAGACTTCGATTTCATTGTCTCCCGCAATATCTATTGGTATATCAAGTACAGAATTAGGAACCGACATGCATAATTGATTTATAAATAAAGTACTTATAAATTATTTGATGCAGAAAAAGAACAAAACTGAAATGTAATTAAATATGTAGACGCGTGAATGTACCCAGATTTATATATATATATATATATATATATATATATATATATATATGCAGGATTTTGGTGGCCAGAGATCAAGCATATTACATGGGTATATAGGCATGTATGTATATTTTTGGTCACAATGAGACATAATCTTGCACCAGTCAGAGAAAACTAGGGTTGGACATATTCTATTGGATCTTTTTTCCAAGGACCTGAATAAATGAGACAAATATTAACCTTATTATATTGGATTTGAATGATTGATACATTTGGCTAGAGTATGCAAATTAAGGTAACCATGTCACAACAAAATGTACTCTTGTAGGATTGCTCCGAAACAGATCTATTCATAACTATGCCTCTTCGTATGTCTTTCGACACAGTTAGTGTGGAGGCAGAGTGCAACAAGCAAACTTGAAAGTATGTTCAATTTCATATAATATTTGTTTTGTAGAAAAAGCAAGGATTTTAAAAATTAATAGGGTTCATGACTATAATTTTGACTGCAACATCAAGATTTTATTTTAGTGTCCTGGAATGTAGTTGTAGTTGAATCATTCACTTTAATTTGTCAGCAATATAAAAAAAAAAAAAAAACATGACGAAATTGCTACCACAATTACAATTTAAAACTTCGGCAATAAGAATTGGGCGTGGTAGTATATGAAGAGAAAATCAAAGTCTGGATGGAGAACTTTGAAAAGGACATGCCACTATAAAAGAGCTTTTTATTTAAAAATTATTATTATTTAAAAAATTTTAGTTTTTTTTGTAAAAAAAAACTCAAATTTTCTCATATTTTTTTCTTTTTTACATTTCATTTCCACGTACTTTTTCTTTTTATATCTCCAGTCACATCTTTTCTTTTTCTTTTTCTTCTTATCTTGTTTTTTTTTCCTTCTTTTTCTTTCTATATCTTTCATACACAGATCTCACATTTCACGAGTGTGAGAAAATTATTATTTTTTAAAAATTACTTCTTTGAAACATCAAGAATATATTGCTTTTACCGGAAAAAAATATTGCTTTTCTGCTTGATTAAATTTGTCTTTAGTGAGTGAAATGAAATAGCCTTAATTATTTTATTAAATTTAGTATTCAACAGCTTATTTTAATTTTTGTATAAAAAAACAGTTTATTTTAATTTTTAAACATAATCTTGAATGACAATCATTTTGACACAGAAGGGAGGGAGTAATTGGTGTAACAAAGTGCGCACGTTGACTCCTTTAATCCTTTAATTTTCTTTTTCCCACATTGTATTTTTTTTTTTTTGGTAGATTTTCTCGCATTGATTGAAAGTTTAAGCTTTAAAATTTGAAATTGTTAGTTCTCCAATAAATAGATTTTTTTTTAAAATAATAGGAAATGGCTGTTGAAAAGTGAAAAATGATGCAGGTTGAATACTTTTTAAAGTTTATTGTTGCTATAACAAGTGATGAAAGAGATGGGAACAGGGATCAAAGGATAGAGCACTTAAAACTGAAGTTTAAAAAAAAATTATTAGTTTTTATAAAACAAAAAGGTCTCATACTTTAAAAAAAATATCTTATATATTGATAAAAGGTCTTATATATAATTCTCATATTTAAAGTAAATAAATTTAATAAAATATGGCAATTGTTGTATCCCGTCTCCTTTTTTTCTAAGTATACTCTCTTTACTAGTACAAATACTCACTATATATCCAAAATATTCCTATATCATCATTCAGGAAAGTACATTTCAAAATTGATATGTAATTTTTTTATTTAGAAATACAAAAATTTAAACATAATTTAACAACGTATTTTTCAAAACACATAATTATAAGTTCTGGAAAATATTTTCTTGAATACAATTTTAATTTGTATTCCGAAAATTACTTTTTAGAAGTCAAATGAATTCCAGAAAATACTTTTTAGAACTTAATGAAAAAAACATGTTGCAATTGTTTCAAAATCTAAAAAGATGATCATTTCAATAAAGTGATAGATAAAGAAAGTATTCTAATGTGTTCATACTCTACCACTTTAACCTCTAACCAAATTACACAACATGTGCAAATCATGTATGCAGATTCAAATCTTGTAAAATACTTTTCCGAGTTTGTGTTGACATAATAAAGCTATCAGATAAGTAAAACTAAGAAAGTGAGGAAGAAATGAATGTTTTGTTGCCATAGAAGTAAAAATTAGAGTGAAAGAAAAGAAGAATTTTAATGAAAGAGAGGGAGAATGTTTTGTTGTCCTGAAATGAATGCATTTTTGTGGGTCGGGGGGGGGGGGAGTGTGCATTTGTGTGAGGGAAAGAAAAAAGTTTGAGATAAGACTCTCTTTTGTTTCTAATGACTTGTGAAATAAGGGTAATGAGTAGGATCCTATAATATCTTTCCTCATATCCACGTTTTAAAAAAAACACTCATACCGACCCTACACCTACACGGATAACAACTTTAATCCTCATTTTCGTACCTGTTGGATACATATATACTCATACCCTCAATCCCTTCAAACCTTCATATTTCCCTCACACGATCACACACTCCTTCCTCCCACAAACAATGCACTCTTTTTGGGACAATAAAACATTCCCTCTCTTTTTCATTAGAATCATTCATTTGTTTCACTCCATTTTTTACTTCCATGGCAACAAAACATTCCTTTCTACCTCACATTCTTGGTTTAGTTATCTAATAGATTTATTATCTTGCTACAAACTAGGAAAAGTGCTTAGAAGCTCTGAATCTCTATACATAATTTGCACATATTGTGTAATTTGGTTAGAGGTTCAAGTGGTGGAGTATAGATACATTAAAATGTTTTTTTTTGTCTGTTACTTTACTGAAATGATCATCTTTTTGGATTTTGGAACAAATGCAACATATTTTTTTCATTAAATTTTGAAAAGTATTTTTTAGAAATTTTTTGACTTTTAGAAAGTATTTTCCGGAATACAAAATTAAAATTGTATTTAGAAAAATATTTTTCAGAATCTCTATAATTATGTGTTATGGAAAGTACATTCCAAAATGATGATATAGGGGTATTTTGGATTTAATGAGTATTTATACTAGTAAGGGAAATATACTTAGAAAAAACAAAGAGTGAATGTAATAAATATCTAAATTTTTACTTTAGGTCTTATTCATTATTGATTTGAAAGATACACTTGGACTAAAAGCGAGACATATATGTATCCAACATCCCTCCCCATCAATGATATAATTAGTTCAAGCTTATGTGAATAATTGAAGGAAACACTATATAACCATGATATTGCAATTTGAATCATACACATTAGTGCTGGAAGAGTTAACAAGAATGAGCTAACAAGAGCAAAAACAGAACTATGATTACAAGAAATAAAGTAAGCCTGGAATGCAGAATTGAAATTGTGGAGAATAGAAATCACACATTTGACAATTTCACATTATAGGTTCATGGGCTTGTCTTAAATTTGAAATATTTTTTTCTCATAGGCATTTTTTTTTTATTAACATGGTGATTACAAGGGTTACTCGACCCAAATTACACCATTTAAGACATAATAAAAGGGACAATCAATTACAATAAACCTTCCCCACACCTTCCTTTCAACCACATTACTCCCGAGGCAGCTTAATTGAGGGGAAGCAATGTATCAATTTCCATGTTGAGTTTCTAACACAAGCGCACAAGTTTATTAGAAAAAAACACAAGCACACAAGTTTATTAAAACAAAAAAAAAAAAAAAAAAAACACAAGCACACAAGTTTGTGTTTTACTACACTAATATACAGTTTACAACCTAGCTCGCATCTAGATAGCATTTTTCTTCTTCACTAATAAAACCAGTAATTAAAGCGGTAAAAAGCCAGAGAAATATATTTTAATTCTCTTTAGCTTCATTCTGGAAATTTCACGTAACAGCTCTAATTTGTACTTTTTTCTGAACTTTCTTGTAGCCGATTGTACGCTTTATTGCTAAACAATGACCCATTGGAGGAAAAAACACAGTTAAGGTCCAACACAAAGGTAACTCGCTCCTAACCTAAAAGATGTTATAGGGAAGCCCAAAATCTACAAAATTTTAATTTTCTTAAAACAAAAGAACCTCTTATTGACATCCCCCAAATTTACTCTTTTCACCTTTCAATGTTTGGCTCTTAATTATTTTTATACAAAAATCCCTTTGAAGAAAACATATTTCTATTGATTACTACACAAAATAAACATTGGACTGAATAAATTTAACTCTGTTGCATCGCTAGGGATGGCAAAACGGGTCTGGCCTGACGGGCCGGCCCGTTTAGCCCATGAAAAAATGTAGGTCGGGTTGAGATTTTGAGTCCATATTCATTAAATGGGCTGGGCCAATCCGGCCCACAAAAATGTGAGCCAAATGTGGGCCAAGGGTGGGCCAGCCCCCCGGGGCAGCAGCCCACCAATAAAAAAATAAAAAAATATTTAATAGGTAATTAAATGAGTGGCTTAGAGGAAGAGTGACTAAGAAGAAGTGAGTGATTTTGAATCCTTAATCCTAATACATTTTTATTTGGAATCTAATAATAAGTTATACTACATGTATAACTATGCTTTAATTGCCTACATTATTGTGAAACAAATTTCTAAGAATTTGTTAAGACTTAGGAGCTAATTGAAAACCATTGTTAGACATGTATTCCCTGATTCTTTTGCTTTTATTAGCCATTAGACATGTATTTTATATTAAAAATCATTGTTATAGGATTAAGTTAGTACATTATTAATTTTTAGTATAAGTAATTATATATGAATTTTTTAATAATTTTTTACCCTTTTTTTAAAAAATAATTTTTTTATTTTTAAAGTGGACTGGCCCACTGGCCTACTAACCCACTTTAAAGTGGAACAGGCTAGTATTTTCAACCCACTTTATAAAAGTGGGCCAGTCCGACCTGGCCCACTTTTTAAGTGAGTTGGGCCAACCCGACCCATTTTTGGGTGGGCTGGCCCACTTTGCCATCCCTATGCATCGCCGACGATCATTCAAAGCGTTGGTCCTCCATTATTCATTGAGTTGAGTACTGGTACAACTTCTCTAAGTACAGCAGTCCACCTAAAATTAAAAAAAAAATATTTTAAAAAAAGAAAATAAAACAAAGAAACATTTTTTAGAAAAATAAATTTGAATAAATTAGAAAAATATTAGTTAAATTAAATCTTCCACCATTCACACTACACCTACAACAAGACATATTATCACAAACAATTTACATATAATAACAAAAATTTAGAAAATAGTCTTAAACAAAACACTAAATAAAATAGTATTGAACAAAACACTAAAAGTCTAAAACTTTGAAGTCTTGCAATAATATTACAAAATATTAAATTATTTTTTTAGGTGAGATAGGTGGATCAAATCGACCTACCATGGGTTCAGTATGGATGAATTAGATCCAACTTCTCACCCAATTACATATTTTACATTTTTTTTACTCAGATTTATCTAAACTCGTGATAAGTCAGGTTAACTCAGGTGTTTGGACCCGTTTTGACAGTTCTACCTTCAAGGTTATTCGTCGAATTGTTCAAGCTGCTTATGAGCTTGAGTTGCCAGCTACAACTCGTTTGCACCCAGTCTTCCACGTTTCCTTGTTGTGGAGATTTGTTGGCGAGCCATCCATTGATCCGGTTGATATTCCTCTTCACTACGTTCCTCCTGAAGCTGAATCCCAGGAACCAGAGCAAGCTAACATGGAACATTCACCCACTTCATCTATTCCAGCTCTCACAGGCCCAACTCGCATCTCAGAATCTGAACGGATGAGTATTGATAGTCCATCAAGCCCAATATTGGAGAATAGGCCCAAACACAACACTAACCGCTCGACCTTGCAGGTTCAAGGATACCGTTGTAATTGCAGTGCCATTAGTGCCTTTTTCATTCCTAGAAGCTTCCAGGAGTTGTTGCCTGTTGTTGGTGACATCTTTGAAATTTAGGTTTAATTGTTGTATTAATTAATCATTTGTGAATGTGAATGGAAGCACAAAAATTTTATATTTTCTTAATTTTTCATTTTTTCTAAGGATATCTGATCTCATTCTTGAATTTGGGATCCTTGAAGAGCTTATCAGTTATCTGTACCAAAAAAAATCTGTCCATGCATTTAATAAATTTTTATTGTTGTTGATTATGTAAGCGTAACAAGTGCAGATGGTCGGCATCCTTAACATGTTAACAAACACAAAATATCAAAATGCTCATATTGAACATGGACTCCATCATCAATGTTTTAGAATTTTCGTACCAACTATTGAAGATCCTCTCTATCTCGATCATGAACAACCATATATATATATATATATATATATATATATATATATATATATATATATATAGTACTGTTTTTCTTCCATTGAATTAGAACATTTATCTGCTCGATCTCATTAATTGATAGAATATAAATAAATAAATAATAAATCCAAGACTTTCAAACAACAAGGTAAATTATCAGCACCCCAAAGAAAACTAGTGGTCATGTGTACAAGATTAATTATAAGAACGAATATTGGTCATATGTTGGAAAGGATCGAAATGTCTCCAATTATTGGTTTAAATCAAACAAAGACAAAACACCCAACCAAGGTTTTATAGGTTTTGTAAAGGAGTCCGAAAATGGAAGGTTTTATTTGTTGATTTTCATGATAATTAAGGACCAAGTTGATAAGGTTCAGTACAAATAATTTGGATCAATGATCCTCATCTTGAAAAGCTTTGTGATTATTAGGAGAAACGTCAACGTTGGTGATCGTGCGTGATACGGAATAATTCATGAAAAGGATTTTTCATCTTATAGCCACTATATATTTGGTTTTGTTGAGTAAAATGATATATAGTTAAACAACACCCCCACACCCACACATATATATGGGGTGGATATGGAGGAATAAAAATTAAACTGCCGAAGCTATTAGAAATCTACTTGTAAAACCTTCATTTAGTAAAAAAAATGAAAAATTTTAAATTTATTGTCCGTTGTTTATCATAAAAGACAATTGTCAATAATTGATCCATGAAAAATTGTATGGGTCATAATAAAAATTATTTAACCAATATCTATGTTGGTTTAAGTAACTAATAAATTATGTTTGAAACGGATGATAAAGGGGTGGTCGATAAGCTTAATTCAAATGGTGTTGATCACTCTGAGTTGGGCACTATTCTACATAGATGCAGGACAGTTCTTGTTAAGAATCCAACTTTTAGCTTTGTTTTTTTAAAGAGACGGGTTTGCTTATGAACTTGTTAGGGTTGTTGCATTATTTACTAATCTCTATTCTCAATATCAAGTTATGTCATGTATTGAACAATTGATATTAAATGAAATGATATAAGTATTTTTTCGCAAAAAAAGATAGTTAGTAATTTGATTTTTCTTAAATAAGATTTTAAGTAATGGAGAAAATAAATATTAAGTTTTATTTTTAAATAAGTCTATCAGCTTATTCGACAAAAACTAGTTAGCTGCCTGATATGATTTAAAGTACTGAGGGGCTTAGACAAAAACAAATGCATATATCGTTAAAGATCATATTTATGTAAGTGTTCAGTACGTGTCGATCATATGAAGCATGAATTAATACTTAAAATATTTGTAATATTTATATAAGATTTTTTTTCCCTTAAAATCTATCATCATATAAATTGTAAAATAGATCCAAAATGCTAAACTGTCTTTAAATTAATACTAAATCCGGACCCATGATATGGTCACATTCTTTAAGAACCCAAATCTTACCTTTAGAAGGTTTCAGCATCTCATTATAAAATCTAATCCTCTATAGACCTTTACTTTTAGGTTTAAATATGCTCAGTAAGAAAGCAATTTTTTTATTTTTTTTAAAGACTAATGTTAATTATTAATTTTTAGTGAAAGAGATTAAAACCGACATTTTTTTTAGGGATGGATTCAAAAACTATTAAAAGGGGACTAAATTTTCTTTAATTTCTTTTTTTATTTATAATTATTTAAATGTTTAACTTTAATAAGTAATAATTTTAAAAAATATTATTTTACACATAAAATTGAAATTATTTTTTATTTTAAATGATAATAACATTAACCATTATTATAAAACCAACAAGCACACAATTATTACACCATTTTACTTTAGTCACCTTAATCATTAAAGTAATAATAACAAACAAAATTAATTTTACATAACTTTACACTAACTAACCTTAAATATTTTATTATAATTATTATAATAATAATATAGATAATTAATTTTACATTAATTAACTTAAAAATATATATATTTATGTACATGAGAAGTATGAAGGGACGACTGACGAGAAGGGGGTTCAGGTCCATGCCCGCACCCCTCTCCAACGGTCACTATCTCTCTTTTTTCTTTCCCTTTAAATCATTATATCTACCTTATAACTCTTTTTATGAATCTAGTTTTAATTAATACCAATTTAAATCTTACATACTCAATGTCTGAAGTAAAAATAATTAATATAAATGTAATTGGAATATAATGATTGGGTAAATATTTTTCATATTATTATCATCATCTAATATTATAAAATTAATTGAAACTTTTTCTAATGAATTAATTGACTTTATAAAAAATATAATTCAAATTTATTAAAATTAAACTCAATTAATATTTCCCAACTAGGCATAGCAAGCAAACTTGTACTGTCGGATATCACTCCACCCCTGAGTTTGACAAAAAATTTACACTTTGACCGGGAATAGATACGAGTTCAAATAATACCTTATTTTAAAAAATGGGGATAGGGATAGGGATAGGGATGGATAAGTACATCCTTTCTTAGTCCCCTCATACCTGATGTATATAATAATTAAATTATCTTTATTTTATGTAATATATATATATATATATATATATATATATTACTTAATTAAGCTTTTGTTATTGTTTGTCTTTATAATGTTAACATATACTCATGTCACTTTGGAACTTTTATTAAAATAATTATCATGATTAATTCTTACATTCATTTGGCGATAAAACTAGAAGTTTGAATTCTATCGGATATACATTATGGTGGTGATAGAACCGTTTTTTCTTAGATATATATATAATAACATTATTTTATAGAAGATCAAATATTATTTAGTTTTTTTTTCTTTTTCTTAAAATTAACTTTTTATTTCTTTTAAATTATAGGATATATACAAATAAAAAAAAATTATATACCCGATATGCATCGAGAACAAGAATGAAAACCAAAAATCATATTCATCATAGATGGAAATGGGTTTTGAAAGGCGAGAAGAACCATCTACCCGTCTGTGTCTCATTGGCATGTTTACTTCCAAATTTAGGACTCTGGAGCAATGAGATAATTTATTTAAAAAATAAAAATTAAATAATTATTATTATTATATGTTATAATTAAATTCAAATATGAAGATAATAAAAATAAAATATAAAATTTTAATATAAATATTTTTATTTTATTAAAATAAGAAAATATATTTACTTACTCTTACATATGAACTGATAAGGATGTTTAAATACATAAAATTAACGGGTATAAAATATAATATTTTTTGTATTTTATTAAAATAAGATGATGTATTTACTTACTTTTACATGTAAACTGGTAAGGAAGTTCAAATACATAAAATTAAAGGGTGCAAAATATAAAATTATGGAGTGTAAAATATAATATTTTAGGACAAATGTTGCAAAACGGCAAGTGTATCGTTCGTTTCAAGTAATAAAGTGAGTAAGTAGAGTATCGTATCCACAGGGATTGGATGTCTAATTTTATCGTAACTTATGTTCTAAGATATTGGAAGAAAACAATAAGTTGGAAGAGTAATGTGGTGTTGTGAATTTGAGTAAATTAAATGACAAAATTAATAAGAATGTAAAAGCAAATTAAAATTGATTGTGATTTAGTTAAGAAAAATAATTGTGGTCAGAACACAATCCCCTTTGATCCTTATCTCTTTCACTTGAATTGGTTATTAATTTCAATTACTTTTGATTACTCATAGGATGTATCTTTCCAAATTTAGTTAAATCCTAATTCCTTAGCAATTTAACCCTTTAACCCAATTAAAAATCTTAATTCCTTAGCAATTCCTATCAAGCTAAGCATTTAAAAGAATACATCATAAAGTTTCTGCAATCATACATCTCTATCCCTAGGCAATGTAAAAACTGTTATTTTACTCCTGTCAAAAATTAGAATCCCAACATCCCTATTGCGAATTCTAACTTTAAGAACTTAAATAGAATGACCAATTCTAAGAAAGAATATAACAATGAAGAACAGAGTAAAACAAAGCAATCATAATCTCAAATTAATATCAATCAAATTACAGAGGAGTTCACATTAAGTTTTGGCCCTAACCACAATAAAAAAAGTTAGTCAGACATGTTCATGTCTAACCTCAAAAAATACAAAGAGAGCAGAAACATTAATTTTCTTCAAATTCTGACCTTGATCTTCTCTCCACTGTGTTTCTGTCTGCAAAAGTATATTTATGTGTGTTCTTCTTTTGGTCTCCTAAGTCCCTATTTATAATTCCATATCCATATAATTAATTAGGCCGGGTAACTAAAGCCTTCTGCTTTTTTATTTTTGTGACAAATCTTTCTTACTTCTGGTTGTTTCCTTCTTTTTAATTCTGAAATAGTAAAATAATAATAAATTAAGATGAAAATAAATAAATAAATAAACTTACCTAATTTTAATCTATATTGATAATTATTAATTGAATTATAATTAAATTAATCTTAAAAATTAAGATGTACTAATAGTATATCAATAAATATTAGTGATTTTATTGAAATAAGAAAATGCATATGCCAACCCACGTAAATCGGGCCAGTGCGTTTACTTGTCACTTATAATTAAGTGGTTGAATTCATATTATTGGATAAGAATCTCTAATGTTACGCATGTGAAACCATTTTGAGAAACAAGTTAGGTGAAACTCTCTATGCAACTATTTACACAGTGGTCAATAATTTATATGTTGAACTTTAACCAAACAAAGCATGTTAGATTTCTTTGTTATAACATGTGTAAACCATACGTTTCTCTAAGACGTGTCATTGTGGTGATTCATTCGTAACTTAGCTAGCTGTTGAATGATCGTGGGGGTAATTATCCTCTCATCTTGCAATGTGGCAGATAAATTAATATTATTAAAGTCTGACAAGTTAGTGAGTAGGCCAAAACGGACGTATAGCAAACAAGTTATTCAATGCATCAAATAGCTAAAGTTAATATGATAGATGATATATAAATGTAAGTAATTAAGATTTGATGAGTATTGGAAGAAAAAATAATTGATGAGATTATTTAACAATATGTATATATATTCATGACAGAAGATACAGATAATATACCATAAGAGAAATAGATGAATTAATTAATTAATGTATATTAAACATGTTTGGATATAAAATTAGAAATATTTTTGAGAATTTTTCTAAAAAAAATTCTATATTTTTATAAGAAAAACTCTTAAAAATACTTGTAACTTGTATCCAAATAGATTTATTGTTTAATCACATCATTTTAAAGGAAGAAGAAAGTGCTTCATTTGATAATCTGATGAAATATCATTTAGTCATTGTCTGACTTTCACACTTTAGGTCATCTCACTCCAAGCTTCTTCAGCGTGTTTCAACTTGATTAAGTCACAAGTCAATCATTGATGCAAATATTTTTTTTTTCTCCATGTCTACTAATTAAAATAAAATGTGATAGTTAGAACTTTTATTTTCATGTTATTGTTTTTCTATAGACGTACAATAATGGAATGACTTATTGAATGGTAGTTGACAGTACTTGACACTCAAATCTACTTATAAATCATTAATTAGAAGTATAACAACTTTTCTGCATGACCAAATGATTAAATCAATATCTATTTGGGTAATTAGTATTTGGGTAACCCAATTCACATATAATGTAACCATTTTTGGGAGAGTTAATGAGGGCTGCAGAACTCATCATCTGTTATTATACTTTTGTAATGCTGGGTATTTCTTATGCCCAATTATTATTTATAATAGATATATTTTTGCTGATATAAAAAAATCAATATCTATCTCCATTAAACTCCAATTTTCAAGGTACAAATGCATAAGTCTCTAAGTCTACCGGACATGGAATGAAGAAATAAATCTTGACTGACGGCTACCAATGATATGATACACAATAAAATAATAACCAAGAAAAAACATATAATAACGAAAAAGAAAAGGGATAGAATTTGAATTGAATCAAATCACATGCTAGCTATTTAATGAAAACAAAAACATTTGCACTTTGCATATATATGATTAGAACAATATATATATATATATATATATATATATATATTATTTCATTTGCTAATTTAACATGTAATTTTATAGCTTTATCAGTAAATTCATGACAAAATTAGGAAAATAGTTAAAAAAGGCGGGGTCATCATGTAGATTACTTTCTAATATTGCAATTATTGAATTATAATAACCCTGAGTCCTGGCGCGAGCAATGGCGCCGATAGCCTGGGTTTCTGCAGAATTTCTTCTGCAGAAACCAGTGTAGAGGTGTGGCACGATCAACGCCACAGTCTCTGAAGTATGACGCGAGTGGCGCCACAGGCTTTGGAGTTTGACGCGATCAGCGCTAGAGTGGCACGGTTGGCGCCAGAGTCTCTGGCAGTTGGTGCGACAAGTGCCAGAGTGGCGCGGTTGGCGCCAGAGTCTCTGGCAGTTGGTGCGATCAGTGACAGGGTGGCGCGATTGGCGCGGAATGTCGGTCAGACCACCTATAAAAGGCCATTTCGTGTTTTGCAGAGGAAAAATCACTATTCCTCTTCTTCCTTGACCCAGGCAGCCATTATTGCACCATAAGAGCTTCAAACCTTCATCATAAAATCTTAAAACACCTCCTAATCACTTATACCCTCGATTAGAACCAATTAGAAGCCAAATTTCAGTCTAACCTTTGAGAGAACCCCATTTCCTGAGTTTCTTCAGAGGGTTGAGCTTTGGAGGGGATAAGAAGCTGGTTCAAGGACCCCAGAGCTAGGGGAAAGACTTCTCCAGCCTTCCTCGACCGATTTGAGGTAAGAAACTCAAGTTTTAACCGTTTAATTGTGAAATGGGTAATGGGGTGAATAGTAACCAATGGATTATAGGGCTGGAATTAGGCTTAGGTTCTTTAGAAAAGAGTAATCAGGAGGTTGTTCTGAGAGATATGAAACCTTAAAACTGGAATTGTGATGAAGTTTGAGTTTGGCCTGGGAAGGAAGAAGTGTGCGTGAATGAGAGGTACTATGGCCTGTATTAACTTAAGTACCTTTACAAAAGACGTTCATAAGGCCAAATGAACGGTGAAAACATGTTGATATATCTGGTTTGGCTGCGTTGGATAATTGTTGGTTCTTGATATTAGTAAAGCTTTGAATTGAGTTGTACAAAGTCTTAAAGGAACTCTGAGGCCTTAGTTAGACTGAGGCAGACCATTGAGGATCAATGGATGGCCTAGTAGAAGCTGGGCTAAGATGAACATTAAGTTAGAAGACAAAAACTGATTATGAAAGGAAGGGTGTTTCCTTCCATATAAAAGGTTGAACACTGTTTCTGATTGTCTATTTCATGCCTATTGTAGGGCGTGAGACGCATAACACTGGTGGAGGTCACCACGAGACTAGGAGAACTGATTCTGAGCTGAGACCAGGTAAGCTCAGTGTTCTTGGGGAATATCTCCCCTGCTTGTGTTCATTACACCCAAAATGGGTGATTGTTTAATATGTCTTGTGCACTGATGCTGTATGATGCTATAATACTGACATATGTGTCGGATATTGATGAAATGTCTTGTTGGCATGTTGGTAACTGAATGCTAGTTAAATCCTGAGATAGAATATGCATGTATTGTGTACACTGGGATAGTATATGAGTTGTATTGATTATGATGATGCTTTATGATATGATTGCATGAGAATCTACTGACCAGTAGGATAAGGAACTATGGACCCCTTGGGAATGTGCCCTTAAGTGGATGATCTTCCTTGGGATAATCCATAGGCGTCCATGTAAATCCTGAGTAGATGTGCCTTTCAGTAGATGATCCTATTCAGGTATTGGGCGGCAAGTCCTGAGGGAATGTGCGCTTAAATGGATGATCTTCCTCAGGCATGAATTGAGTGAGTCCTGAATAGATGTGCCTTTAAGTAGATGATCCTATTCAGGTACTCAGTGGAAAATCCTGAGAGAATGTGCCTTCAGTGGATGATCTCTCAGGAAGTGTGTATTGGTTGTGTATGTTGCATTATGCAGCTTGTGTGTAGATGGGTCGTGAAGGCTAATTGAATGATTGATGATTGTGTGATATTAATAATTCTATTATGTTGTCTATGCATGCTGGAAAGTAAACCAGGGGGGAGGAAACCTCCAAGAACCCTGAGTTTACTGAGATGATTATCTCACCCCTGTTTGGGGCTCATGTTGCAGGAACTGAGACAGAAGCTGCAAAAGGCCTGAGCTGGGATAGGATGGTAGAAAACCCTAGGCTTAGAAGACCGAGCTTGCTAGCTCACATTTTGTTTATTTTGTCTGTATTTTGATACCTAGGGAAAAATTGTATAGTTTTGAGAACTATATATCTTGTAAAGGACAGAGATTCACCATATATATATATACAATTTGTATTACACTTGATTAAGACTTCCTTTATTATTTATTTCTATGCTTGTTGCGTTATTCTGATATTCTAATAATGTTAATACGCCGAGTGCACACGGGGTGTTACATGAATCATTAAATTTTTTAAGTCTAGTATCTCTTAGTAATAACAATATTGGGTTATTTACTCCTAATCTATAATTAGGTTTTGCTGTTACCTATATTAGTCCTAAATGAATAAAATTATATTCTTTTATTATATGTTCATTTAGTACAGATTGCTCTAAAAGATTTATTATTTTATTATGATCTGTTCCTAAGTAACTATTATAATAACCTTGGCTAAGTAAATAAAAGAAAAAAAAAAGAAGTTCAAATTTTCAATTTTCGGTCGCAAAAAGCTTTAGTGACGGAATTAGCAACGGATTTAGCGACGGATTTAGCGACGGCTGAAGACTCACGCTGGTAGCGTGAGATCCACGCTGATAGCGTGGGAAGTACTCCAGAAAGCCATTTTCCACTGGAATGCCACGCAGGTAGCGTGGGTCTTACGCTGATAGCGTGGGAAGTACTCCAGAAAGCCATTTTCCACTGGAATGCCACGCTGGTAGCGTGGGAGCACGGGCTGAGGGCCTATAAAAGGCCATTTTCGCGTTTTTGAAGGGAAAAACCCTTTCTTCTTCTTCCTCTGGCTATTGTTGAGCTTGGGAAGCTCCATATCTTCACCAAACTTCATCAAAACACTTCCCTTTCAACATGAAACTTGTAGGGAACCTTCCTATGAGCTAGAATCCTTCATCCTTTTTCCCAAAAATCCATCAATCGGAGAAATCCCTTTCTCTAGGGGATTTTGGAAAAAACTTGAGTTTGCGAAAAAGACGGCGATTCAAGGACGCTAAGGCCTGGGAAAGTCATTTTCCAGCATTCCTTGACCGTTTAGAGGTAAGAACCTCAAGTTTTACCGTTTGATTTGTGAGTTTGATTTTGGGATGAATAGTGACCCATTTGAGCTAGAGCTAGAATTAGCCTTGGGTCCTTTAGAAAAGTATGTTTAGAATGTTGTTGTGATGAAGGATTAGCTCTCAAATGTTAGTTTCATGAACTTTGATTCTTGGCTCTGAGATATGCATGTGTTGATATTTTGTTGGT
>PYAF01004205.1:77649-89179 GCA_007407185.1 Glycine tomentella
CAAGGATCAAGAGCTTACCTGCTCTGAGCAAAGCACCGGCTCTCCCGGCTTCACTATCACCACCACCGAAACTCTCGGTCTCACGTCCTACATCACATCAAACATATAATGCTTCAACAACGGTCTTAAGCCGTGAGAACAACAAGAAGCATAATCCACAGTGTGTAGTACACACTCAATCACTTCACAAGTGATTCTCGGACCCTCACAGGTCTAGCTTGGCCTAGCCAAAGCACACAGAGCTCAAAGCTCACCACAATAGCCCAATTCCACAGAATTCACACCGGACTTGAACGGTTCACCACACACAATGGCACCGTTTTCATGGCCTCCAAGGCACAACAAAACACATACTATGACTCTAACATGTCAATTAAACTAACCAATTCAGCATATACCACAATACATGCCTTACATAGAGCCAACAATCCAAAGTTCACCAAACTATCAATTGAGAGCTAATCCTTCATCCCCATCACATTCTAAACACATATCTCTAAAGGACCCAAGGCTAATTCTAGCTCTATCAAAAGTGGGTCACTATTCACCCAAAACCCCCAATCAACAAATTAATCGGTGAAACTTGAGTTTCTTACCTCACTGACGACAAGGAAAGCCCAATAGCAACTTCCCCTAGCTTGGGTACTCACGATTTGTCGCCGTTCCTCGCCGAACTCAAGTTTCAAGAACTTCCCTTGAGAAAGGGATTCTCAACTTTGGGGCTTTTCAAGAGAAATGGATGAAGGATTTAGGCTCACAAGATGTTTTCCATCAAGATTGATGTTTAGAAGACTTGATTTGGTGAACTATGGGGCAAGATTGAAGCTTGGAAGCTCAACAATGGAGTTTGGGACGTCCAAGGAAGAAGAAGCTGGGTTTTCTCCCAAAAATCGCGACCTTGGCCTTTTATACCAACTCTGTCAGACGTCCCGCGCTGACCGCGCCAAGCCCCGCGCTAACCGCGCCACACTTAAAATCCATGGCGCCAACCGCGCCGCACCTGGCGCTGACCGCGCCACGCTTTCTCAAACCTGTGGCACCAACCGCGCCAACCCTGGCGCTGACCGCGCCAGATTCCAGAGAAAACTGATTTTCCAGGCCACTTGTGGCGCGACCCGCGCCACCCTTGGCGCTGACCGCACGGGCCTAAAAACCAATGGCGCCTCCAGCGCCACACTCGCGCTGGTAGCGTGGGTTTCCAGAGGAAATTCACTTTCCAGAACACTTCCCGCGCGACTCGCGCCACTCTGGCGCCACCAGCGTCGCACTCCAGAAGCTCTAGCGCTACCCGCGCCACATGCCAGACATGCTTTTGTGGTTAAAGACCCTGGCGCTAACCGCGCGGACCACCGCGCCACCCGCGCCAGGTCTCAGGGTCATTATAAGATAGACCGCTGAGGGTCTATGAGTTGTCTAGTGAATTGATTAGCTCTAATAACCTTAAGATAGATGACTTAGAGCTTTATGCCTTGTATGGTTGAATTGGTGTCTAATTGAGCTTATATGCCTTGTATAGGGCGTGACACCGAGGGTGTCAGTGGCGTAGACCACGGTTCAGGGATTGAATTGCAGAGCACGACTTTGCCAGGTAAGTTCTTGGTTTCTTGGGAGTGTTTCCCACTGTTGTGTTCCACCATACTCTGAGGGAGTGATGGTTGCATTCATGATGCATGCATTGAATTGGTTGTTGCTTTCTCATAATGATATGTATGCATGCTTCTATGCTTTGTATGTATGGTTACTTGTTGAATAGATCTTCTGGCCAGTTAGATAGATATGGACCTCCCTAGGAGAAGAGCGCATCTCCTAGCTTGGTTTGCTCTTGGGTGATGATGATCCCAGGGTGATGATGATTCCTTAAGACCAAGAGATAGGTGGTCCCGTCGCGGTTGAAGCCTATTCTCGGAGGTGCCATATACGTGCGTCCATGCGTAAGGGGTAGCTCCCGATGGATGACACAGGTGTGAGTTCCGGTCTCACACTGAGATTTGATGCTGATGATGATGTATCGTGGCGGCGTAGTTCCGGTCTCAATTTTTATTTTACAGGTCTCAACATGAGTAGGAAAATTGAGAGTTCAGAAATCAAAATGGATAAAGATCAATATGGTCCCCCACTGGGAACAAATAAAGAGAAGCAGTCAATACGGGCTCCGCCCCCTACTGGTACTTCCAGGATGGAGATTAGTCCTAATATCAAACCATATACAAATACTACCATTAGACCAAATACTACCTTGGCAGGAATAGTTAAAAACAGTCATTTAACCTAGCCTTCAAGACCATTACCACCAATAGGATCAATACCTAGACCCTTAGTAGTTACTAATAAATATCAACCTCTTCAATATTTCAATACTTTAGTAGGACCCAGAGATTTCCAAAAATCATATTTCTCTTCACCTGTCCCTTCTACTTTCAAAATCGATACAGAAAATGATCCTAATTACATAGACAAAGAAGAAGTGATACCCATATTAGGAGCAGAAAAATCCTGATTAAAGATAAATCCTGTTAAATTAGCTAATAAACTCTTCCCTGAAAATATCCAATATCCTGTTACCTATGATCTTAAAGATAGAACCTTTTATGAGTTTATCCTAGTTGATACTGATTCCATAGAAATAAAGCATAACAAGGATAAAGAAGGAGTGATACAATTTTCCAAAATAAAAAACATAAATATTTTATTCGAACAAGACTAGGGACAACCCTTGTTTGTCTCTAAGAAGTTTTCAAGAGTCTTTAATCCTCAAGAGTATAATTATTATGATTATATGGATGCTTGGAACAAGATGATATATTTTAAACCTGATAAACATTCATGGTTTATTTGGTTTAAAAGAGGAATTTCATTAAAATTTCCCAAATGGTTCATCAAATGGTGTTGGGATTTCGGTCCAACCAATAGTTTCTTCCCACAAGAAATAGAGAATGTTTATATGTTTTTTAAAGAGCAGACTACCTTTGTGCAAGGATATCTGTTCATATCGTTCATAGCCTCGCAAGGAATAACATGAATAATGACTTGGACATATATCTTCTCAAGACTAGATGAAGTTACTGATATTTGTTTATTATCAAGACAAGTTAAAGTCAAATGGTGGAAAAAATTTGATATTAACTTGGTTAATAGATAAAAGATTATTAATTGGGCAAAAGCAAATAAAATCTCAAGACCTCAAGAAGATTCTTAGATAGATAAAAAAAGCTTTATTTTTAGCTGAAAAGAAACAAATAATGATAGAACTCGCTACAACAACCTCTCAGGAAGAATTCCAAGGAAGAATTCCAAGAAAGACTGATAAAGATGAAGACTTTGGGAGGACCTCCCAACAATAAGTCATTAAAATTAAAAGATGAAGGAAGCAGTACTCAATCCAATCCTTATCTAAAAAATAAGGAAATGTTGGATTATTTCAACAGAGAAGATTTATCCGACTAAAGGATGACAAGATAAGATAACCAATAATAAGTGTCGATAATAAAACAACAAAATTGTCGACAGATATTTCTACTATGAGTGTTTTTTTACGGTTGTAAGATTCTATACATAAGATAAGGACCACTTGTAAAATTTTATATGGCCAAGTAGATTGTGTAATCTTATCCTTTAGATTATGTAATATTATCTTTTAGGACCAGGAATCCTTACCTTGTAATATAAATATGTGAAGTTTAAATGAAGAAGGCACGAATTGTTTTCCAAATCTAAAACTTTCTCTACATTTTAGCTACTTCTTCATCTTCATCATTTGTGTACTTGTTCTTCTACAACAATAATTTAAGTAAGTTTTCTGAAATTATAATAAAAATATATTATACTTTTGTTTATAAACCTAGTTATATTCATAATTGTGTTATTTATGAATTTAAAGAACATTTTGTAATCTATCGAGCCAATACTTATTGTCTTTCTTACTCTGATATAGAACTTTTGAGAACTTACAGATCCTTGATTTAGTGGTGTATATATATACTTATAACAAAGAAATAACATTTTATTTTGCTGATAAAAAAGAGAAGAAAAGAAGAAGCTGATGCTTTCCACACTTTAATCTTTCTCACAAAAAATCTACACACATTCATACTATTAGAATCTATTTGGATGTAAGTTCCTTTAGAAAAACTTTTTGAAGAAGAAAATAAGAAGAAAAAAATGAAATAAGCTTCTTCATAAACTAAAATAAGTTTTCCATTAACTCATTTGCAGATGTCATCTCATATTTTAAAGAAGTTATATTGATAAGCTTCTAAAAATTAACTAATGAAGAACTTATTTTTGCTTATGGAAAAACTCATCTCATTTTTTCTTCTTCTTATTTTTTTTTCTTTTAGAAGTATTTCTAAAGAACTTATCCAAAGAGACCCTTAATTAATTTATATCTCACCGTAATATATTGTCAGGAAGGTAGAACACGAAGAGCTCAGTTCTTTGAACTAGAAGCTGGAGGATGAAACAGCTGCTGATACAGGGAAGCCATCTTAATGTATGCATCCATGGTCACGGACTGCATGCATGCAGTTAATCCTTTTTAGTAATCACTAATTTTATATATAGTTCATAGAAATTACTTATATAGTACAAAGTAACTCATTGATTACACTATTATCATATAATCTAAAATACATATATACCTTTATAGTAAATGTTTCTCAACATATATACATGCATTTTTAAATAAGAAATTAATTGCATTGCTCTAAAAGAGCAGCCAAGATACCTGTCATTATAATCTATTAACAATATCATACCTAAATCAAATGTGAGTATTCTAATTAACAAGATGGCACAGTGATAGTTAGCATGAATCATGATCATATAGTACTCATTCGTTTTAAAGAATGTAACAATCATTCATGCACTCGTAGTACTAAAATCTTGAATGCAAAATAAAAATAAAAATAAAAAATAAAACTGTGTAAAGGGCATTACCTTCTCTGGTGTTCCTTGTAATTGATCGCCACATGGGGCCATAGGCATGAAGGGGGGGAAGGGAAGCATAGGGGGGAATCCAGGAATGTTCATGCTGTTCATATTCATAACCATATCCTTACTCATTCCCATGTCCATGCCCATGCTCATGTCCATGCCCATCTGAGCCATCATCATAGACATAAGTTGTTGTTGTTGTTGCTGCTGCTGCTGCTGCAGGGTTATTGGCAGGATCATGGAGGTGTACATGTTCATCCAATTCATCATTTGCACTTGCGCTTGCAATTGCTTCATATATTGGATCACCTCATCTAGCATAGAAGCTTTATCGGTCTGCAAAATAAACAAGGGTTATATTGTAAAATTATATGACTTAAATAATTAAATCTTTTTTTTGTAAGAGATCATATTATATTATGAGTATTCTTTGTTGAAAATAATCTTATTTAAGTCAAACTAGATTATTATTATAAAAGACAAATTTTCTCTCTAAAATTAATATTTCTGAGTAATCATATAAGACTATTATTATAAATGATAAAATTCTTTTTGTAATATAAGGCAATTCATATCAATAACTTAAACTCGAGATTGATAATTAAACTACAACAATGTATCAATTGGATCTAAAAGTATTATCTTATTTGCAGAGGATTCTCACCCAGATGTATAGATATAGAGTCTAATTGTCTTTATGTTAGTAACTCAATTATTAATCAAAAAAACCTTTTTATTTCGAGAAAACTTAAAGATTGAAACTGATGAATTTTGTCCTTTAGGCACATATTCCTTTAAGAAGTTCTTCAAAGAGATATAAAAGGACTCCTATTGATTTCTGAAATGCGTTTTCTTTATGAGAAGGCCAATCCTATGCAGACACAACATGAAACATTATAAGGAGATGCGATGTGATCTCGGATTCATGCCATTGTGTCCTCATGGGACCACTGAACTGATTAATTGTTGACTAGGGAAAGAAATAAGGAGAGGATCAATGTTACAGCTTTATCATGTTACGTATGGCCACTTTCTTACATAATAGAGAATTTGAAAAAGATTGGGAACATAACTTTATACCAAAAACTTGGCTAAGTTACAACTATTCTTTCTTTACCTTACTGGAATTTGGGACCAGCGTTTGCAATTCCTTCATTCTTTGGTTGATCTTATCTCTTCTTCTCTGAAAAGCAAAGGCAAAGAGAATCAATGATCAACAAACTTCAGATAAAATACGCAGAAATCATGCTCGCACAATCACGTAACCCGTTCAGATTGGTTGTGCACTACTGAATTAGCTTTGATTCTTTTGTTGGACCCAGAAGATTTATCAACTTTTGTTGCAATTGCCTTGAAATCCTCATCCGGTACCTCACTCTAAGTTTTTCCATCACAAAAAATAAATCACCAAATTAGCATAAAATGCAAGAGTGGCATTAAATAAAACACATTCGAATTCTGTTAGAAGTGTACTCAAGTATCTTAGCTTAACGATGTGGTGTATGATTCCTTCGGATTAATTATGAAAAAATATATTAGTTTCAATAGGTATTAAAAGTTGGTAAAAGAATAACATTCAAATACACTAATTTATTTAAAACAAAAGTACGTTAATGAATATTTAGGATAATGACACTTGTCGAAGAATTTAAAGAATTTTTTTTATTGACATGAACAAAATTATAATATTCATATCTCTATTTGTACACTTTCTTATAATTTTTATAATAATTTTTTTTATTTTTTATTAATCAATGCTCCAGTACCTTTTATTCACTTATATATCTTTACAATATTTAAATCTTTTTGTTCTTTTCCCTTACGGAAACACTCATGTGACTCAATCAATTAGTGGCATCTGATGACAGTACACCACATTAAAAAATGCTTCTATATGTAAGCAATTTTGTAATGTTAACTAATTAGAAGGCAAACAAAACAAGAAGTTTGAACTTAACAAAAACAACACAAAATCTACAAGAAAAGAAATGGAAGAAAAAAATGACACATTTACATGAATGAAAAAAAAAATTAATATTTAAGTCATTAAGTAGTAGTTGTTAATGTGAAATGATTTGAGTGAAATTAAACTACTTGTTTGAAATTATAAAAATATCATTTAAATCAATAAAATTATAAATAATTGAAATAACTGTTTTTATATAATTTTAGATTTGAAATGATATTTTTATAATTAAAAAATTAAATTGATTTTTACTCACAAATCATGAGCTAATTTAGTGTATATTTCAAATACCCTTACCTGCGATATACGGTGGCTAATGGAATAACGGTCGTCGTCGTTGGTGGTCCGGGTGCACTGTTTGCCGGAGCTAGTGGTGTTTTCCGGCGAACCCATGGTGGCAGAATTGAAGGTCACACTCAACTCCCTACGACAAGTTTCACTACCACTCACACTGCAATCCATGCAGCCACCCAATTCTAGCGTTGTAGTCCCACGCGCCACAACCCCAGCGCGTTTCCTCACTTTCTCTAGCGCCACCGCGTGCGGGAAGCGACCCTCCTCACACGCGCCAAGCCTTCCCGACTCCACTGCCTTCTGTGTGCCCTGTTGCTCCGAACAGGGCACTAAGGCGTCCACAGTAACCAACTTGTAGCAATTTTCGCTGACATGTTGGCTAACTGTGGACTCCAAGGTACCGGTATTTGTACGAGGTTTGTACCAGGTAGCAGTTAGGTTCCCGTGGCTGCCTTCGTACGTCGAAGGTTGTCCCTTTTTGCATGGTAATTCAGCAACTTGGTAGCCCAACCTGTATAGAAGCATCAAATTTTTTACAAATTTGTCTTCTCCAGTAAGCAACAACTATAATATCACAGTGAAAAAATTGTGTATTGCAAAAGAGAATAATTAATACATGAAAGTGAAACTGGAAAGATTGATTACATTGGGACTTCATGGGATATGAAATTGAAATTGGGAAGAAGAGGGATTTTTGTGGCTGTGGGAATGTTGTTATTGTCGTCCACATCGCAGTTGGGGACACGCTGGCTCATTTCAGAAAATTGATGATTATGCAAGTATATGGCAAAGGTGAGTGTTGTGAAAACGTATTTCAGTATATGGCAGAGGAATGGGATACAGATAAGTGAGGAAAACTTACGTTGATGTGTTGTTGTAGGATGATTGCAGGGTGGGTTTTCATTATATAAGAGCCATTTGTTTTTATTTTGGACACAATTATTGGAGTTATTGGAGAATGCGTGAAAGTCTATATTTTAATTTAGAGTAAATTTAAATATATTTTTAGTTTTTATAATTTAATATTTTTTATTTTTATTTCTATAATTTTTATTTTTAATTTTTAATTTTTATAAAATATGTTTATTTAATTTTTATTTTTAAAGTGTTTAGACAAAAAATAAAATAAATAAATTTTATAATAATTAAATATTATTTATCAGAAATGAAAATAAAAGAAAAACTCTAAATTATACATTATCATATTCGATTTTAGTATATAATGATCAAAGTAAAACTTCAACTTATGACTTGAGGACGTATACTATTTCAAATTTCTCATACCCACCTTAAAGGTTTTTCATATTCAATTATACATGTAATACTGTAAAATTTATTATACTAACACAAGTATAACAATTAAGTTTTAGAATTTTTAATTTATCTTTAAAAAATGTAGCAGTTAATTAGAAAAGTATATTCATTTTTATAATGTAATATTCCATTATAAATCATCATATTTTATTACTTTTTTTATCTTTAAATAATGACTTTAAAAGTCAAGTTAAAAATTATTTTTGATCCTATAAAAAAATTATACTGAGACAATGCATGGAAATTAAATTTTATCTTTTATCAATAAACGTAGTAGTTGGGTGTGTATACATTCGCAAGCTTTGTTTGGATGTTTGGAGAAGAGTATAAATAAATAAATAAATAAAAAGTTAAAAGAGAAGAATGGGATTTTTAAATTTTGTATTTTTTTTGCATTTATATTTATATTAAAAGTTTAATTTATCGATTTTCATTGATATTTTTCAAAAATGAAAGTCAAAATTATTTGAATATTTTTTCATATATCATGTAATATTTAAGAAAAAATCAAAAATGATTTTTTTTTTACAAAAAAAGTAAAAAAACACTAATAATTTGTGAGATTTTTTTGGTATAACCAAGGTTATCTAAAACTTCTTAATTGACAGTTAATTAATCTCTTTTCAATGAGTTAGTTCATTTTGGTTAAGTTATATTTTCAGTTACAACGTCATATTTAAGTCAAAAATTGAATTTCAAACCTTAGTTAAGAGACTCAAATATGAAACCTCTTGTGTTAATAATTTTATCATCTAAATTAATATAAAATTTACATAGACAAAATAGTTATTGCTCGTTATTTATCAAAGTTAAATGTTAAGGACGTCTAATTTAATTGATTTAATAAGCTGCATGAATAATGATAAATTCCTTAATAATTATCTTATGAATAAAAATGCTAAAGGTGGGGGAATATGATCTTTCAATCCTTTATTTTTTAGAGTTGTTATTTACATTCCCCTTTTTACTTGTATACTCTCATTTCCTAAAATACCTTTCTTTAAACACTTCCCATGATCTCTTTCTCCCTTTTTCTTCCCAAAAAAAAAAAACACCTCTTAAACATATCCTGTTCTGGTTCCTCCACTACTGGCGCATCCATGGACGCAACATGTTGTGATGATGACCTTGCAGAATCTATCCATTCATGAAGGCACTTGTCCTCAGAAAGTGTTGTTCTATTGGAGGAGGGGAAATCCGACCAGCCATGGATTTTCGGGTAAGGATATCTTTTGGCAGTGAGCGATGAATCACATGTTTTTATTATTATGATGAATTGATGATTATTATGCATCCTATGTACATATATTTTTTTTATTGTATTTGGGGATTTATGGTATGTTAAGGAATGAAAGACATGGACGTCAATGTGGAGCATGCTGAGACACTCTTGCCACCATGGGCGGATCTAGCTTATAGATTGGGGACAGTGTCCCTCCTTAAATTTTTTCATTAAAATATTAATATGCTTTTAGCACTTGTTTATAGTGCTTGTTATATAGTTTGTGATGCTTATTAATTATTTTTATTTGTAATTCATGCATTAACACTTGTTTATAAGGTGATTAAAATCTTTACTCTTCATTAACATGAGAAGTACAGTTTAACCATATACATTTTGTAAAAATATTTTAGTTTATATTGTAACAGCTCATGTTCAAATAACTCAAACTCAATACTTATATCTAAATTAACTCTCATGTTGTCATCATGATCTTTTGAAATCTCATCGCAAGTTACAATAAGCTTCTTTCATTATTCTATTCAATCCAGAACAATAATTTGGTCTAACTATTTGTTTGTTCCTTTAAATTTTCTTTACAAAAAAAACAAAATTCGGGGATGCTGCCCCCGAACTCCCGTCACTAAATATATGAACATAAATAAATTTTCCTGAGCCTGTCACTAGTGTCCTCCTTAATTATTTTTCTAGATCCGTCACTACTTGCCACATTTGAGAGGGAGTGCGCTTAAGAGGGTAGTTTAGGAAAAACAATAGGGAAGGGGGATTGCATAAGTAAAAAAGGAGAAATGTATATAGCAACTGCCTTATTTTCCACTTGCAGTTGAAGACTGAAATAAACCAATTAAGTCTGCATTGTTGGGATTAACTTCCTACACCAGACACTTTTCTTATACACTCAACACTTTTTTAAAAATGCCAATATTGCCCTTATCTATTTTGCTTCACATACACCAGCTGAATGCGTTCCTTGTCGCTCCTCTTCCTTCTCGCTCCTGTTCTTGGTTGTAGCTTGGATTCTTGGTGGTTGTTGGCTTGTTGGTTTAGTGTGGAGGTCGTTGTTAGCAGTCGTGGAGGTTTCGTTGGCCAGAATCGTCATCGGAGGTAAGTTCTGGCGTTGTTACTGTAGCTGAAAACACTCGTACGGATTGACAATCCGTAAGGCTCATACGGATTGGCAATCCGTAAGGCTCATTGGCAATCCGTAAGGCTCATACGGATTGACAATCCGTAAGGCTCATACGGATTGACAATCCGTATGAGTGCTTCTTTTTTTTGTTTTTATGTTTGTGTTTATTTTTGTTTTTTTTTTAAATCTTTGTGTTGTTTTTGTTAAAGGTATTAATAATTAATGTATTTGTCCTTTTAAGTGATGTATTGAATATGAATTAAAATAAGAGTTAAGTGTGAAATGAATATACAGGTACTTTGTTAATGATTACATGGAAATCATTTTGTTCAGGTATTACTGATGTCATTTCATTTGCTTCCAATCATTTTACGTAACAATGTGTTGACTTATGATTTTGTTTAGGTAACTTTGCGAAGCGGATGTCCTATGCCACCAACTACTTTATTATGATCAAGACATTGTCATTCTCAAGCACAGCACTGGCCAACAAGTTATATTAGTCGAATGCAAAAATATAACAGTTTGACTAGATTAGCCACAGATTATGTGGATTTGGGAAGTCAAAAGTGACTTGTTTGACATTACTTTGTTATTTGATTAGAATGAATTGTGTAATTCTTGTATGGTAATTTGATTTGTTCAGCTATTG
>PYAF01004205.1:89279-114693 GCA_007407185.1 Glycine tomentella
TCAAGACATTGTCATTCTCAAGCACAGCACTGGCCAACAAGTTATATTAGTCGAATGCAAAAATATAACAGTTTGACTAGATTAGCCACAGATTATGTGGATTTGGGAAGTCAAAAGTGACTTGTTTGACATTACTTTGTTATTTGATTAGAATGAATTGTGTAATTCTTGTATGGTAATTTGATTTGTTCAGCTATTGCGAAATGAAAATTGTGTTCATTTTATCCACACATGATGTTTAAACATTTAAAATATTAATGTCATTAAGCCAAAATGTTAACAAATCTGTTCATATATTGGCCTATGCCATACAAAGATGAAAAAGTCAAAGTACGTCATTCCGTATACATAATCAACTCCTGGGACGTCTAGACCTGACATACACAATCCTATCGTCACACACACCGCGAGCTAATGTGATACACTGGTCTACTATGTCGAATGCGTCAGTGCCAGCAGTAACCATTCGAAGATCTATCATTTGTTGCAATCTCTGGGCAATTTTGCGGCACACACCCTGAATAGAAGAATGAAAAACATGGATGACAATAATGTCACCAAACCAATGCAAATAACAATCAAAACCAAATGACTTTTAGCTTACCACTGCATGTTGTGGTATGTGTCCCTCAGCAGGTGCAACATGTCCCTGTGGAACAGGTGGTGGATCTGGTATGACAGGAGGACGTCTAATGGGCTCCCCAGGCTGTGGCGGAATCATAAAAGGGTGAGATATTTGGTAGAACCAACCAAAATAATCTCCATGACACTGACCAGGGAAAGTAGCTAAATCTCCGGTGACCGCAAGAAAGTCAGAATACTGAAGCCACCTATGATCGACCTCTTCAGTGGATGGGGAGCCCAACGTCAGGAGAGACGGAATACTCTGAACAAATCCAAACTGCCTGAGTACCCTCTCTGGTTGGTATCTCACAATGTACGGGCCCCACCGGAGATGTCCTGAGAAAAGAGAAATGACTTCAAATCCACGGATGTCTCGATGATCGGTGTATGGTGTCCAAGAAACACCGTCAATTGTTAACCTATCCAGTCGCCGTCGATACGTTGCGACAGGTAAAGCCTTCCCTGCCTTCCAGCGACATGCCCGTGGTTGGCTCTCAAGGTACTCCTCATCAACAACCATGCTGGCAAGTCCAGGAAAATGCTCGTACATCCAGCACTGCAGTGAACACAAAATAGAAAACAATTAACATATTATATGACTACGCAACCATTAAACTTCAAACAAAAGTCAATTTAAATGTCATATATACCTGCAGCAAACTAATATAACCAGCAACTTGCTTTCCGTGGTGCTGACACGCGTAGTTGAGGTTATCATACATGTGTTGGAGTGCAGCCGCTCCCCAACTGAAGTCCCCAGCCTGGTCGAGATCACGAAATGCCTCCAAGAATACCACACCGATATGTGAGCCACTCTTGTTGGCCAAGATCGTGCAACCAACCAAATGGAGCAAATATGCTCTGGCTGCCACTATCCACTCCATCTGCTGACACTTAACAGCATACAATTCTCGCAGCCATGACAAACGAACATATGCGCCATGGCATAGTTTCGTCTCTGCTTCAGCCTCTTCAGTTGTAACCTCAAGCAACTCCACCAGCAATTCAACTGCCTCCACTACATCCAATACATCATATGTCTGGAAGGTCCCCATCACTGGCAGATGTAGCAACGATGCGACGTCGTCCAGCGTGATACTCATCTCCCCGATCGGCAAATGGAAACTACTTGTCTCCTTATGCCATCTCTCCACAAAGGCTGAGATTAAACCCCGATCACCTGTCTCCAAAGAACAGGTGATAAGTGGGCTTAACCCCGTCCTGGCAACCAAACCTTCGATCTCAAGTGCTGGCCTACCAAATTTCTGCACCTTTCGCCCATGAGATGCTAACTTCAGCTGAGGTTGTTCCTGTAATTATTGTTAATTACATACCGGCAAACAAGGCACAAAGATAAAAATCAAATGCAATTAGCAAATGTAATTATATTCATATGCAATCGTACCTCTCCCATCCACACCTTAGCTGCGATGTGATCAGCATAAAGAGTCAACACTGAAGTGTCATGTGGGCCACCAGGAAATCGCTCGACCTCAGCATCAATGGTTGCCTCAACCTCAGCATCAATGCTTGCCTCGACCTCAGCATCATCAAATCGTCCCTCATCAGGTGCAACAATATCACCAACATCGACGGCTTCCTCAGCAGCCACATCGTCAACAACACTAATCCTTCGCCGTTGTCTTCGTGCGAATGTCGTCGGCCTTCGCCGTGCTGGTGGTTCTTCTTGAACGGCTTCTCTACCCTCTCTGGCCAATGGCCGCCCTAGTCCTCTCATTTTAACCATTATCTGACATTCATGCAAACCAATTTGTTAATTACAACTTCAGATAAATTCATACTCTTAAAAATGAAAATAACATATATACAATCACAGTCAGATGTGCTCCAAGAATCGAACCTATCCAACTTCAAATCTGAAGTGCCTTATATATGGACCATACAAACAAGGGTATCCAATCGACATCAACTTATAAAACACATCAATGCTCAACTAAATCAACACATAAGTATATGAGTATAATAGGTACATAAGTAAATCAATACATGAGTTTATAACACACATCAATGCTCAAAATCAAACACATTTCAGGGCTCACAGGATCCACAGGCAACTCAATCCACATCATTTCCAGTAGATATTTTTTTTTAATTTAAAAAATGTCAAAAAATACATACGGATCAGCAATCCGTAAGGTCCATACGGATTGACAATCCGTAAGGCTCATACGGATTGGCAATCCGTAAGGTCCATACGGATTGACAATCCGTAAGGCTCATAGCCAATCCGTATGAGCCTTACGGATTGCCAATCCGTATGGACCTTACGGATTGGTGATCCGTTTGCTCTTCACCGTTGTTAATCCTCTTTACGAATTGCAAATCCATATACCCTACGGATTCCTACAATGCTTACGGATTCCTACAATGCTTACGGATTACAAATCCATACAGGAAATTGACTTACCTCTGTCGCGTAATCATGAAGCACTGCAGGACGGCGGCGCAACCTCTAATTCCGGCGACGGTGTATGCAAACTCCTACGGCAGCGATGGCGACTTCAACCCCCAATGCGCGGCTTCACAATTTCTTAGAGCGACTGTGAATGGTGTATGGGAAATTTTTTAAAACTCTCAAATTAAACCTATTTTAGCAAGGCTATTTTCGTCATTTCACACTTTAGTGCTGGGTGTATAAGAACTTTGCCTGGTGTAGGAAGTTAACCCCTGCATTGCTTAACCAGAAATAATTGGGCCAAAACAAGTAACGATAGCCCAAACTGCCCAACTTCACTGGCCCAACCAAAACCAAAATTCCAGATATGAAGATAATGATCAATAATTTGCAAGGTATGATGACATGGCAAATCATGATTGGCCGTTTTCACGTGGACTAAGCGATGCCAAATTCGCCCATCGATTATAAAATATAAAAAAACGAAAATAAAGAGAAACAAGTCGTACACGTTTAAACGGCTAAATTTTCCGGCGACTTTTCCTCTCTCGAATCTGCAACACCGACGAATCTCACTCACCGGAATTTTGCATTCAGGTTCTTTCTTCTCATTTCCTTAGATAATAAGTTCTGGTCACAGATCTGATGTTTTTCCCTAAATTTTTAGGGTTCTGAAATTGAAGATTTATATCCACGATCTGTCTTCGATGATTTCTTTTGCGCGTGGTTGAATTTTTTAAATGTGAATTTGGTGTCTTTCTACGATTTGAATTGTTCCTTCTGTCAAATTGCATGGATTTAGTTTGAATTGTGGATTCCGTGTTTCGTTCGTGAATGATTCCTCTAATTGATGTTAACTATGACGTTGCGGATCCAATTTTTGTTTTATTTTTTTATTTTTGTTGTACGAGGTTTTCTCAATCTCTGCAGTTAAAGGTTTGTTTTTTAGGTTTAGTGATTGTTCAATAGAGGGGTACACTAATTAGGCAAAATTGATTGTTTGTGCTTTGGGATCTGAGTAGGGTTGTGCTGTAGAGAAGACTAGGGTTTTGGATCTTGAATTTTAATGTTTGTTAATAATTTTTAAGTATTGGGTTCAAGATGGGAGGGGGTTGTTGATCTTGATTTTCTTTCGGATCGCAGTTTCTTAAAGGACAAAAATTAAATGCAATTTCATAGGTGCTTTTAGTGTTTTGATCTTCAATTAGAATTGGAGTTTCCCCTCAGTAATCCATGTTAACCTTTAATGGAAAGCTTTATTTTGCGAATACTGAGTTGAGACTGCAATTATGATTCGAGAACAGCACCATAAACACTCGTGGATTTGCATCTAAGTTTTGTCCTTTCTTAATTTCATGAGGAGAAATCATAAGATATTAATCAAAAGTATACATGTCTAGTCTTAATTTCTGTTGCTTATGAGTGTTTCTAATGCATTGCTTTTTCATTCATTTGAGAGTTGAGTACTTGAGATTTTCCTTCCAGTTATCTAACAAACTTGTTTTTCAAATTGTTCTGGAAGGGTGATATGAAAATGCAGAGTTGATGTTGTTTTTTGATGTTTTGTATGTTGGTGTTGATTTAAGATTCTTAAGGTATGAAATGTGTGTTTCAGAAAATGGCTTTAGGTGGAACAGCTCCCCCAAGAGGAAGTGCAGCGGCTACTGCAAGCATGAGGAGAAGGAGAACAACCGGTGGTGCAGCATCTGGAGGAGCAGCTGGAACTATGCTCCAATTTTACACTGATGATGCCCCTGGACTCAAGATCTCCCCAAATGTTGTCCTTGTAATGAGCATTGGCTTCATAGCATTTGTTGCCATCCTTCATGTGATGGGCAAGCTGTACTTTGTGCGTAGGGAGGCTTAGAGAATAGATCAAGATGTTAGGTCCAATTTTTTCGATTTTCAATACACCTCTGTTATGAAATTTAGATTTTTTGTTGCTGGAACCAACCCTTCCTTTGCTTTTTGTTTTTTGGTACTGCTATTTTTAAGTTAAACAGTTGAAATATCTTTCTGTTACATCCTCTTGTTTTCGCAGTTGGTGAAATGTGTTTTTAGTTCCCTTTATTCGCATAACTTAAAGGTGGAAAGTGTTAGAATTTATGGTGTAGATTGATGGATAACTAGTTATGCCAACCAGGTTAACTTTAACATTTTGTTATCCTTTGATTTGTACAAGATCAATGCATAGCTGAATTACTAGTTTTTACACACCATTTCTTCTGGCTATAAGGCTGAAGGTGTTCCTCTTAATTAAGATCCCAAGGCCTCTTCCATTAGCAAGACTTTTTCTGGTTATGCGGATCTTGTTATTTGCATATGCAAAATTTTGATTTTGATGTTATTTGCATATGCAAAATTTTGATTTTGTTTAGCGATGCAAAAACCATCTATCATTACTATCGAGCGTCAGATAAATCTTACCTACAATTCAAGGTCAATCTCAACAGATTGCACACTTGTTTTTATACCATCAATGGGTAACCTCCTATCAAGAATCTGGAATATGTCACTTTATTGCATGACGCATTGATTCCATTGAACCACTTTCATTTGTTGGTTTCCTTCTCGTGAACATCTTCAGTAGCTTTATGCCGTAACAGTACAAATCTTTGATAGATAAAATTCCCTTGAATCCATACTCTGCATTTCAGTACTTGTTGCTACCATCAATAGCTTAAGAGACGATAAAGAACTCGTCACAAAAATTCTCAAATTATGATAAATAAATGGTAACAGACAAAAACTCTTCCTTTCATATTTTATAACATTAAAGAGTTGTAACGAATTAGAAACATACAAAGAGTTTTTGAAGAAATACACAGTACATCATCTTTGTTTAACTCTTTCATATTGTTTTGAACGTATTAGTAATTTTTCAATGTGAAAAGTTAGAAGTAAAAAATATCATTATTATTTTAAATAAGTAAAATTATAATATTTATTCTGTAAATCTAATATTCTTTTCTCATAACTAGGCTTAAACTCAAGATTATTGATTAAGGTAAAACATACTTAGAATCAAATTAAAGACTATACATTATGTTTAGAATAATTATTTGTTGATTGATTCATGTGTTTGTTCGATTAATTTACGCGTTCAGTTGTATGATACATATGAAATTTATATTTCAACTGAATCTTTTAATTTTTGTATTCAATAAAATTATTCTTAGTTATCACAACTACATATTTAAGTTCAAATTCAAGATGATCGCTTAAGTTGCATAAATTATAGGTTAACTAATCAACCATTTGGTAGTATTGTGTAAATTTATCTTATATTTTATTGAATTTTTTATTACTTATTTAATATAACTAATTCTCTTGGAGCTTCTTAAATACCTGAGTTCATAATTGGAGGAAGATTTATTAAGAACCTGTTTTTAAGCATTAAATAGTACTTTAGAGGTATTGTAAGACTCATTTTGGTTCTTAAAAAGTTGTATGGATTGAAAAGTTGCTAAAATTCTTTAAATTGATGTAACATCGTAGGACTGAAGAAAAAGAGTTAACAACTTGCAGCAATGTTAACTACTATTGGAGGCAAATTTAGAAAAGTGAGGTAATTTTTTTCAAAAATCATGTTAATGAGTAGATTTTAAAAATATCTTCATATAAAAAATTCTTATTTTAAAACATAACTTTAAAATATGATAATTTTTTTAAAATATAATATAATTAAAGTCATAATTTAAAATACAACTTTAATATTTTTAAAAAATATAAAATGCTTAAAGTCATGTTTTGAATCACGACTTTAATATTATTTAGAAAAAAAATTGCAGTTTTAAAGTTGTGTTTTAAAACACAACTCTTTTATATGAAATTATATTTTAAAATACAACTTACTCATATCCTATAATATTTTTAAAATTTATCTATTTCAGTCATTTAAAAAAAAAAGTTGTCCCACTTTTGTAAATTTGCCACTATTGTAGATACTCTTTTTTTCTTTTAATATAACTTTCTCCTTACACCCTCTTGCAAAATGTTTTGAAACAAGGTGGATGATAATCATGCGTCTGAACCACGTCAGATGAAAAAGTTGTCACAAAAGCGCAACAATCTTGTTCACACCCATGATTCTGGTTTGACCCACCACAGAGCCATTTGCCACGCCATGCACACATAGCAACTCCCCCCCATAGGCCATGCCAAAGCACACAATAGCAAAAAAGCTTCCCTCCTGTCACCCTCTCTCTCTCTCTCTCTCTCTCTCTCTCTCTCTCTCTCTCTCACTCTTTCCCTTTATATCTCTCACTTTACTCTCTTTTTTAGAACCACAACAAGAAGTGGTAGAAACAACAAGACTTAAACCATGTTTTTTATACTCACTTTCTCTTTCAAACTCTCTGGCTTCTCTCAGTTTCTTATTCTTAAGTCTGTTCCAAGTTCTTCTTTTATATTCTTTTAGCAGCTTCTATAAACCACAATCAAAACTCAAAAGCAAATTCTTCTTTTCGTTCCAACTTCCAAGTTCCAACTTCACTTCACAAGGTTTAACCACAACCTCAAATCATCAACTACTGTTTTATTCATATCAAAGCATCGATCTTACACTCTCAAGAAGGTTTCCATGTTTTTCCTTTACCATGTCACAGTATATATAGTGTGGTCTTTTGTTTCTGGTTTGCTTGTGTAATTTCACTGCATGCACTTTTTTCAAACTAATAACTCTTTTTTCTTTACTAAAAACAGTGTTGTGTCACCCCACTTCAATCAATATTCAAAGCTTCTTCTGTTGCTCCTCTATGAGTGCAATGATTACCATTCAGCCTTTGGAAATTCTGAAGTTTGTAAAGCAGAAATTGAGTTAGCTGAAGTTGTTGCTTTACTTTGTTTCGTTCTCTTTATTTTTTTTATTTATTTTTTCACCATCGCATGGTTACTGTCTTCTCTTCTGTCTAGTATATTCCTTTGTTTGTTTTTACTGCTCTTTTTGTTTATATCCACCGAGGATTTGATTGTTACTCCTCCCACTTTTTTGTGTCCTTTCTACACTGCTACTGTAGCAGTAGTTATAATAACAGTAGCACCTTTGTGACCCTCTCTCATTATTTTTTCTTGCATTTGAAACTTTCTTATACTTGTGTGAGTGACAAGGTGGTTGTTTGTTTTCCTTTTGGTTTATACACTATGCTTTAATTTATTGGGACCCTCCAACCTTTTTCTACCGTATGCAAGCAATTGGAATTGCAGTGTTTCCTGTAAGAAAAAAAAAATAGTAGCTTTTTTTTTTTGGCTAAATTTTCATGAATATAGCTCCACTGAATGCATTGCTACATAATTCTAGTACTACTCTGATGAAGCAAGTGCAGTTCACCCTACTCCTATCAGTGTCTCTTGCTGTTCTTTTTAGTCCAATCCTAGTTATCTCAATAGACCTTTCTTTCAACGATGATGTGTTGGGGTTGATTGTGTTCAAGGCTGGTCTACAAGACCCAAAAGGGAAACTCTCTACGTGGAAGGAAGATGATTATAGTCCTTGCCACTGGGTTGGTGTCAAATGTGACCCTGCAAACAATAGGGTATCTTCTCTTGTTCTTGATGGATTCTCTCTTTCTGGCCACATTGATAGAGGCCTTTTGAGGTTGCAGTTCCTTCAGATTCTGTCTCTCTCTAGGAACAACTTCACAGGGACCATAGCTCCTGATCTTCTTACCATTGGCGATTTGCAAGTTGTTGATTTGAGTGAGAACAACCTCTCTGGACCAATCCCAGATGGGATTTTCCAGCAATGTTGGTCTCTAAGAGTAGTTTCATTTGCCAACAACAACCTCACAGGTAAGGTTCCTGATTCTTTGAGCTCATGCTATTCATTGGCAATTTTGAACTTTTCCTCTAACCAGCTACATGGGGAATTGCCATCTGGAATGTGGTTTTTGAGGGGGCTACAGTCAATTGATCTTTCAAACAACTTTCTGGAGGGAGAGATTCCAGAAGGAATTCAGAACCTGATTGATTTGAGGGAGTTGAGGCTACGGAGTAACCACTTCACTGGTAGGGTTCCTGAGCATATTGGAGACTGCTTGCTTTTGAAGTTGGTTGATTTCAGTGGCAATTCTCTCTCTGGAAGACTTCCCGAGTCAATGCAAAAACTCACCTCATGCACATTCCTCAGCTTGCAAGGGAATTCATTCACTGGTGGCATTCCACACTGGATTGGAGAAATGAAAAGTCTAGAGACACTGGATTTTTCAGCAAACAGATTTTCTGGTTGGATTCCAAAGTCTATAGGAAATCTTGACTTGCTGAGTAGGTTGAATCTGTCAAGGAATCAGATCACAGGAAACCTGCCAGAGTTAATGGTAAACTGCATTAAGCTTTTGACTCTTGACATCAGCCACAATCACTTGGCAGGCCATCTTCCTTCATGGATATTTAGGATGGGTTTACAAAGTGTCTCTGTTTCAGGTAATAGCTTCAGTGAGAGCAATTATCCCTCACTTACTTCCATTCCTGTATCTTTTCATGGCCTCCAGGTTTTGGATTTGTCATCAAATGCATTTTTTGGTCAACTTCCACCTGGAGTTGGAGGTCTTAGTAGCTTGCAAGTCTTGAATTTGTCCACCAACAATATCTCAGGGTCTATTCCCTTGAGTATTGGAGAACTTAAATCTTTGTACATTCTTGACTTAAGTAACAACAAGCTTAATGGAAGCATTCCTTCTGAAGTAGAAGGGGCAATTTCACTCAGTGAAATGAGGCTACAAAAGAACTTCTTAGGTGGAAGAATTCCAGCCCAAATTGAGAAGTGTTCAGAACTAACATTTCTGTAAGCTCCTCTCCCATAGCTGACATCTTTCATGATTTATTATTTACAACATAATTTGGTTGAATTGTTTTGAAAAACCTTTTACTTTGTTCTATTTTAGTTATGAAATTCAAAATATTATGTTTAATAGTCTACAATTTTTCTGATTATTTTCTGTGTATTTCATTGGAATGTTACAGGAATCTTTCTCACAACAAGCTTATAGGTTCAATCCCTTTAGCCATTGCAAACCTAACCAATCTTCAGCATGCAGATTTCTCATGGAATGAACTCTCTGGAAACTTACCAAAGGAGCTGACAAATCTTTCCAACCTTTTCTCATTTAATGTTTCATACAACCACCTTCAAGGTGAGCTACCAGTGGGTGGTTTCTTCAATATCATCTCTCCTTCATCTGTCTCTGGTAACCCATTGTTATGTGGTTCTGTTGTTAATCACTCTTGCCCTTCTGTTCATCCAAAGCCTATTGTCCTAAACCCCAATTCTTCTTACTCCAACTCTAGCTCTTCCTTACAAAACCATCACCATAAGATGATGCTCAGTATCTCTGTCATTATTGCCATTGGTGCTGCAATTTTTATTGTCATAGGTGTGGTGGTTGTTACTGTCCTAAATATCCATGCAAGGTCTTCGATGCTACCTTCTGCTGCTCCATTTGTACTCTCTGGTGGTGACGACTATAGCGGTTCACCCGGGAACGATCCAAACTATGGCAAGCTTGTGATGTTTTCTGGTGATGCTGAATTTGCTGATGGTGCTCATAATTTTCTTAACAAAGACAGTGAAATAGGCCGTGGCGGATTTGGCGTTGTTTATTGCACTGTCCTTAGAGATGGTCATTGTGTTGCAATCAAGAAGCTTACAGTGTCCACCTTGACCAAATCTCAAGAAGACTTTGAGAGGGAGGTTAAAATGCTTGGGAAGATCAAGCATCAAAATCTTGTGGCACTTGAAGGTTTTTATTGGACTCCATCCTTGCAGCTACTAATTTATGAGTACCTAGCCAGAGGGAGCTTGCAAAAGCTTCTACATGATGATGATAGCATCAAGAATGTGCTTTCTTGGAGACAAAGGTTCAAGATCATTCTTGGAATGGCAAAAGGGTTGGCCTATTTGCACCAAATGGAGTTAATTCACTATAATCTAAAGTCAACCAATGTTTTCATAGATTGTTCTGATGAACCAAAGATTGGAGACTTTGGCTTGGTGAGGCTATTGCCAATGCTAGACCATTGTGTTTTGAGCAGCAAAATCCAAAGTGCACTTGGATACATGGCTCCTGAATTCGCTTGCCGCACAGTCAAGATAACCGAGAAGTGTGACATTTATAGTTTTGGAATTTTGATTTTGGAGGTGGTAACAGGAAAAAGACCTGTGGAATACATGGAGGATGATGTTGTTGTTCTTTGTGACAAGGTGAGAAGTGCATTGGATGATGGCAAAGTGGAGCAATGTGTTGATGAGAAGCTTAAGGGTAATTTTGCTGCAGAGGAAGCAATTCCTGTGATAAAATTGGGGCTGGTTTGTGCATCACAAGTGCCCTCAAACCGTCCTGATATGGCTGAGGTAATCAACATATTAGAGTTGATCCAATGTCCTTCAGAGGAATTACAATGAATTTTAAGTTATTATAGAGATTGAAAAATAACACATATTGCAATATATACCTGGTGAAGAACAATCCAGTTTGATAGCTTTAATGCTATACAATAGTATAAACCATGCAAAGAATATTCAGTTAAATTTCTTTCACAACTTTTGTTTGTTGTTTCAGTTGTTGTAAGTTTTTTCTTTTCTTTTTACTTTTGGTCATTTCAAGTTGTACTACTGGATTTTTCTTCACCAGTATGGAAGCTAATGCGTTTCAATCGTACTTTTTTTTTTTTCTCCTACAAATCAGGAATTGCATTATGTAAACATGAATATTCATGGCTTTTTTTTTTTTTTTGTTTATGTTCTTCTGGGACAAACTGTGCTTCATGTTGGTACGAAGCCCACATAACTGATTAATGCACCCTATTAAACAGCATGCATGTAACTATTTCTTACTGCAAGAAAAGTATCAATCAATTATATATTTTTGATTTAGAAGTTAAATTCTAATGTATATTTCAGGTTTAATTAATACACATTCACTATTCCTTTCAAAAAAAATTACACATTCACTAAACACTGATATATTTACATGTGGTATATTTATATCAATTATTAAAATATAGAGACAAAAAAAAATCATTAATTGTCAAGAGTATCTTTAGTGTGAGATATTGAGATATCGAGTAAAGATCTTAAGCTTAAAAATATGGTCTTCACTAGATCTTATAATAAAAAAGGTGAACAACAACATGAAAAATGAGTTATTGTAGAAGAACATTCAAGATATGCACATGATTCAAAAAAAAATATTTTTTTTCTTTCCCTAAGATCTCAAAATGAGATCTACCATTAAAGGAAAAAATAAAAAAAAAATCTTAAAAGATTTTACATCCTATATGACACTTTGGAATCCACCAAAAAGTGATTTAAGATTTCAATTTGAGATTTAACAATAAAATGCTCTAATGTTCTAATAACTAATACATGTTTGACAATGCTTAATTTTTTTTTTAAAATAGTTGTTTATTATTTAAAATTTCTCTTAAGAAATAGATAGTTTGTATCTTACTACATTTTAAAAATTATTTGATTTTATTTTTGTCAAAAAAAATTTAAAGCTTTTAAAAATTAGTGATTATTTCTCCTAAAATAATCCTGAATATTTACACTAGAAAATAAGTAATTATTTTCCTAAAATAATAGTTAAACTATGCGCTTATATGTTTTATCTAACATGAATATGGGACATGGGAGAGGAAAAAAAAAAGGTATATATTGCATAGCATGCTTTTTCTCTCCACGTGAAACTAAGAACATGGAGATTTAGGGAAATTCAAATGAAATGGGGAACAAAGCAACTTACAGCTTAGAGTAACAAGATCAAAATATATGCCACGACTCCAACAAATAGTGTCGAAGAGAGGGACTGTGAAAGAAAAAAGAAAAAGTAAATGGAAAAAGCACTTGCTTGCTTTATTAACACTTAAAGCTAGGGCTAGAATTTTTGGTTCCTCACAGTTAATGTTCATCCCCATAAAACATACTAGTAATTATTTACTTAATTGCCTAGCTGGCATCTCAGTTTTTGCTAGTTAATTTAATACTAATAAACGCTTAGATACGAAATTAAAATAGGTGCATGACAAACTTCTTGATACTTTTCGTCAAAAAAAGACAAACTTCTTGATACTTATTAGTTTTAATTTTTACGGATAAAAAACAGAATTATTTAATAAAATATAAAAATATTAAACATTATGTTAGGTAATTTTTTAAATAAATAAAATTATTTAATATAATATATTTAATATTCTTTAACTAATATAATTATAAAATTGATATGACTCGTAAAAATATTACTATCTAGTTTAATTTATATTACCCCTTAATCAACTTTATAATAATTAAATTAATTTAATAAATAATATTAAAATTTTCAATGATTTGTGTTATATTTTTAGAAATATCTTTAAAGTTACTTAGACGTGATTTTCTCAATTTTTTTTCTAATTAATCAGTTAATCGTATCTTCATTTAGATAATGACTTTTTTTTTACATTATATGGCAAGAGAAAAAGTCATTGAGAAAGATTATTGGCTAATAATATTTTTATAGCTATCTGATTCTTGTGAGATAAAAATCTAAAAAATTAATTTATTATATTTATTGTTTATTAATATTTTTAATTATTGCCTAGCAAAAAAAAGTGTTGAATAATTCGAGACATTTTCGAAAAAAACAAAATTTAATGGAATAAATAATTTGAAAAGAGTGGCATAAAAAGAATGAATCACACAATATTTTTTTTTTTCTAGAGATTCCTATAAATAACTACGACACAACCTTATCAAATATGCTTCTTCGACATCATCAAAGCATGAGTCACAAAGAGTCCTTAAAAGTACCACCAACTAACTAGCTTTTTCAAATGGCGACATTTGGTGCACTGCTTGGTAATCATGGCCATTTTCCAAACAGAGTGCACTGTTTCTAATTGCTTTCTAATTGAAGAGTGCACACAGTATAATTATCAGATATAATGTTCAGTGCAGCTTGTTGATTTAGATTTACGCTACCATAATATCAAATGATGATACATATACACATAAAAGACAAATAAAAATAATATAGAAGACCACAAAAAAATAATTAGTAGCATTGAAATAAAATTGAATGCCCTTGATTTGAAATGCTTAGAATTTCACAATTTCTATATAGCTTTTTTACTTTCAGCACTAAGAATAGAGAGTATCTCATATTATCTAACATACTTGATTGATAAGACTAAATGTTTAAATTAATGTGCCTAGCTGATTATTTGGAATATTGTTGAATGAAAATACTGTTTGTGTTCTGTTAATTAGTTCTTAGGAAAGAAAGTATTAGTAGTTGGTAGGAGAAAGAAATAATTAAAGTATGATGCAAAAAGTTTCTATAGCCAGATAATCAAATTATTATTGCAATAAACTGAGAGTTGATCCTACCCCAAACCTTTCACCTTTTGGTTTCTTCGTGGAGACAAAATGATACTCAATCCATACCCTTAATAAGTACGAACTGTAGTGTATAAAAAATTTATCAAAGCCAGCCTTGGAAGTTAATTGGAGAACAATATCCTACACATGACTAATTCTTGCATGAATACTTTTTTTTTTCCACCTTGCTGTTAATGTGAAGTTTTCACTCACTTTATTGATAAACTAATTTCTATTGGATAATTTTGTTAATAATTTTTAGTGAGATTTTTTCTTTTAATTACATCTTTTCACCAATCGGAATCACATGAATCCAAATTTTTTGCTTAAAGAATTCAAGTTTAGCTACCAGCGACATGTTGATTGCATGCATGCTTGTCTATTAGCTAGACATGATTAGTTTCTTAAAAAAGATAATATTTAAATAATTTTAATATAAAAAACTTTGTTGTATTTTTTATAATCATTATAATTAGAGTCATTGATTTTTCAGTGAAATTCCGAGATATTCTCATAGCTGCAATATTTTACACTAGCTACAAGACTCATTTTTTTTACTAAACTTTATTGTATTTTAAATTATTTATTGAACATATATTTAATTTTGCATAAATTATAATCAATAAGTATTATGTAAATCGTGTTAGAATTACTCTCTGATACTATGGAATCACAAAATATTCTTAAGAGATATAAGATTGATTTAATGACAAAAAAGGAAGAAATTAAGGATAAACAATAAAAGAAAAGAGAAAGAAAAGAGAGATCACAAATTCAAATCATTCCTATTCATATTTTTAATAAATTAAAACTAACAAACAAATATTTATCAATATAAAAAACATAACATATTCTTGGGTGCCTATGCTCTTGGCAAGCCCACACGCGTTTGTGAGAGAAAGAAGCCAAAGAGGGGACATATATGCATGAGAGCTATGAAATGATTTATGAATATGATTTTCTTTCGATCAGAAAATTATGAATTTTCCTTTCTAATTTTTTCCCAACAATTTATAGCAATGCATTCGCATAGCTGGGAGCAGGGAGTTTCAAAAACCTAATAATACTACTCATTTGCAATGAGACATGTACTTCAGCACATGAGTCCTACTTATTAACTGTATATGATTGTCCATATAGCTTGAAGAATACTAAAGGGGAATAAATTTATTTGTGCGTACAATAAAAGAATTCAAAGAAAAAGAAGAACAAACAACTCAATAACCAAACACTAACATGATTAATACACATCATGCCACTTCAGACGTGATGTCCCGTACGTATCTCATGCTTTCAAAATCTCAAGTGAGATAAATTGGGCCCCTCACGTATAACCTGAAAAAGTTTAAAGAAAAATACACAACTTTGCATTTACTCATTGCATCGATGTTGTGGGGTATTTTCACAACGAAACACTGTTCATTTGTTGAGACTTGAGAGAGGCGCAGTATCCCAAAAGAAACTAGTCTAGATATCAAATACACGTTTTTTTTCCCCTTCTGAGGATATTCCCCGTCAATAGTCAAAAACCAATTCTTTTATGACGTAAAAATTATCAAAATAAATTTTATTTCTTTTAACAAAATTTTCTTTATATATAATTAGGAATTAAATGAGGACTAGCTCTTTCATAATGATAAAATTATGTCTTCATAATTTATTGATTATAAATTCGAATATGGAACCAACCTTTTTATATATACAAAAATAATTTCTCTTTTATCTGTGTATAACGTGTAACCTCTAAACAGTAATTTTTATAATTAAGAATCAAATTCTTCATAATATACTTAAAATAATCTAATTATCTACTAACTTTGTTAGATCTTATTGATTGATCCATACTCATCTAACAAAATATGTAGCCGAAGGGTCTTTTATATATCCACCACCATTTAATTTATATAGGCATATTCTCCTAAAATTTCACTGATTGGACAATGTTATAAAATTTGAATCACATTCCTAGCTCCCACTGAAAGAGTTTCCTTCTCTATCCTAAAAAAAGAAGAAGTCAAAAACAAGATTTTTCATTTTTAAAAATATTTTTCTTAATTAAAAATAAATTAAGGGGTTAATGTGAATTATAATTATTATTTGGATCTTCAGATAAATATGTTCTTTTAATATTCAATACATTGAAGGAGAATTGCTTCGTTTTAGGCTATTGCGTTCTTTACCCCATTTTTTTCTTCTTACACCCCATAAAAGTAAAATGACACGAACCAACCAAAATGCCCCCACAACCCTAGCACCTCCTCTTCCCTATGCGCCACCCAAACATCCTCATTCTCTTTCTCTTTTTCCACCTCCCCCTTTGTCAATTTGTTGGAAAAGGCCATCGGGAACTCGAAGAAAGTTTTTGCCATGTCCTAAACCAAATACCCATTTCATATTAAGTAATCTAGAACACAATATGTATTCCAGATTACTCAATCTAGAACTTTATTACTTTAATTTTGAAATAGATGATCATGAAATCATGTATAGTTCCAAAATGCATCTTATGTTTTAGATTACTTAATCTTTTTTTTTATTAACAAATGTTAATTGTTATTTTTTTAGTAGAAGGGATCGAACTTACGATCTATCTCTCATTCCTTTTCTTCTTAACCACATAACCAACCTTATATCTACGATATTTTTGGAACTATATTACATGACTTTTGGATCATCTATTTCAGATTATGCTATTAAAGTAATCTAGAACAAAAAATGCATTCTAGATTACTCAATATGAAACTATATATATATATATATATATATATATATATATATATATATATATATATATAGGTTGTGGCAGTGGTACAAGGAAGGATAGACACGAAGGTAGCATGAGGTTGTGGTGACGACCCAAGGAAGGAGAGGCACGAGGGTATCACGAGGTTGTGGCAACAGTGTTCATGGCAGAGAAGGGGGAGAGGGGAGAACTGGCAAGGGTAATTTAGATAATATTGAAAATTATGCGGGTTCAGGAAGCAATAGTTTGTTTTATTGTAAGATAAGATTTGGATTGGCCACATCAAAGTTGCTTAAGTTGGCAATGGCTCGAGCACTTGCTGCATGGAGTGCTACAGAATTTGGGCTTGATGTTTTAAATGAGAATGTCCATTCATGGGGGCCAGTGTTCAATTATGTATAAATCAACTCTTCTTTAGGTTCTATACTTATGCTACTCTGGACTTTAAAAAATTTGTATACTAACTTTGAAGTAACTGATATTTATTATTAGGATTATTTGTTTAAATTATTCACTCACCATTAATTTTAGGTATAGGTTATAGATATTAGTTTGTGTATGTATGTATTACTTCGAAGTAAAAAAAACTTTGCCGGTTTGTGAAGGTAGAGCTGACAAACGTCTACCCTAAAATGGGATGGATTAGGGTGAATATAAAAAGTAAAGAAGAAGAACAAAAAATAAAATAATAAATATGATAAGTGATGTGATGAAAAAAGAAGAAAATAAAAATAAAAAAACAAAATGAAAGTTACGTGTGACTCGTTCCATTATTATGTTTGATTTTCATAATACCAAATGTAAGTATTGTAAATCTTCCTATACTATTTTTTATTTTTACCGATAAAAAAACTAATAAGATGTGTAAAACTAGATTAAACTAAACTAACAATTTAAAAAAAAAAATGAATCAAATTCAACACTGACCCAAGTGATCGAATTTGCCCACTCTAATGCAAACAGAGGGCGCAAAGAAGCAACGCCGCTTATTGTTTTCATGGAGCTATAGCTAGAGCTTTTTTCTTTGATTTGATGTCATGGAGTTAAACATATTGCTATTTGGAAAAAGTTCGATATTTGACTCGCATTTCTGACCTGTATGGTAGGCACTAATTAAGGCCATCAGAGACAAAGCTTCTACTTTCTTAAAAGGGAGAAAATAAACCTTAGAATGAGACAAGGAATATACAATCAATTAATCATTATAATATGTTCTTTTGTGCAACTTCTTCGACACATAAGCCTTCTTAAGAGGTAGAATATGAAGATGAAACATTTTTTTTTTTCAAGCAAGAAAGAAAAGTCGTTGTATATTAATAGCTTCCGGATTACACATTCACGATTCTCGAGATTTAAAAAACAAATAAATGTTTTAATAAAAGCATTTTACTAAAAAGGAAAAAAGAAAGAAAGAAAAGGTTTCTATCAAGATACCTGATTAATGATTAGTCTGTCTTCATTGCTCTTATTTCAAATTTTAATATGACACTAAGAGAGTAATAACTAAAAAAGAAAAATCTTACTGTAATATTTTTTATGGTTTTCAAAATCGGACAAATTTGACGAGGTTGCTTTATTATTATAAATGATCTCCACATTCGCGTCACCAAGGATGGAATTAATTGGAAAAATTACTCACTGACACGTACACTATATATAACAGAAGAATGACATAAATAAGTTATCAAGTACTGGTCAAATATCATCATGAGAATCTCAAAACTCTTTAACATGTAAAGTGCACTTGAAAGTTGTGAAGCTATCATTTCAATTAAATATAATTTTTTTGCTGTAAATTTAAATATTAATCACTATATAACAAAATATTTTCAAATGATTGTATTAAAAACATTAAATTTTATCCTTAAGAAAAAAGACTTAAATACATTTTTTTCTAGTAAAAATATTAGTTTTTATTTTTAGTTATTGTGATTTTTTTATGATGTCTCTAATATTTGTTTTTTTTTTATCCTTTCTACTAGCCTCTATTGTAAAATGCTTATGTAACTAGGACAGTGTACATCTACCAGAAATGTGAATTACAGATTACACTGGGTTTTTTTATTCAACTTGTAGCTACACAAGATTTTTTGTGTAGTATTTTGTCACCACTAGTGAAGTTAGCTGGTTATACACTTACAAGTTACAAATAATGTGAGTCTTTAACAACACACTATAGTACATAATTCAAAGGAAAATGACAAGTTCCAAATCAATTCTTTTGGGTTGAAAAGGGTATAGTTAAAATAGCATTTAGCACCATTATTTCATTTTGTCATGGTCACTGATATGGATCCGATACCTTGCTTTGACAAAGAGTCTAAGCATTTTGCACATACCACCCACCTCCTTCAAAAAGCTAAGATATAAACATTAAACACACAATATAAAAGAAAACGCACCACCCCTTTAAGCCTCCAATGTCACATTTCCATGTATAAAGACAGATATTGCAACAACAATTTCAGAAGCAACAAGCAATGGATGAAGTGGCAAAGATTCGGAAGAGGTTTGGTGACGAGCAGAGCACCCTCTTGGACCAATTCGAGAGGCTCTCCTTTGAGACTCACCTCAATAAGGCCATGCTACAAAGGAGCCTATCAGAGCCAGGTTTCCCAAGGCAAGTGTCACAGCCAAGGCACGTTAGTGTGACCCCTACAATACCCCTCTTGAATCATGGGAAGCAAAGGCGTTGTCGTGTGTCAGGGTTGAGTAAGGTTCTGAAGAAATTGCTTAGACCTATTCTTGGGAGGAAGAGTAGTAGTGGAGAGAGGAAACCGGTCCCGGATCCTAGGAATCCACTCTCTTGGAAGAACTTCAGCAGATCACTAAGGTTCTAACTAGTGCATTGAGGTTTTCTTAGATAGATTCTATTTTTATTTTTTTTTAATTTTTGGGCATTTTGTTTGTGATTAAACTTAGACTTATATCTGACTATGCTCAATCAGTATCAGATGCTGTAATGACTGTCGAATAATGAAAGAAGCATGCCTTGTCTTGAAAATGATCAAATACAAATTCTACATACACTTTGTATCTTTTGTTTTGTTTTCAAGTTAGAATTTTACTTTGTTTGCTTATATAGTTACATTAATTAACCTTTATTACAAACCAGCATTAAGTTAATATAACAAGATAAAAGTCTAAATTTGATTGAAAAGTTACATAAAAAAAATACCTAAAGAACTAGGTTCAAGTTTTGGTCAATGATTAAATCTAGTCATCGGTTTTATCAAGTTTATTAAGTGTAATTACTAAGGGAAATAATTTATGTTTTGAAATAGGCACTTGCTATTTACACCCGTTGTTTGTTAAGTACACCCCATTCCTCCTTTTTTATATTTTAATTGCCCATTATACCCTTTTTTCTTAAAGAGATACACTCCTTGGTAACCTTTTTTTATTTTCCAGAAATGTTTCTTCAGAATAATATATATATATATATATATATTATTCCATAAACATATTTCTGGTATGAGAAAATTAAATTTTATCTTATACTCATATTTGTTAATCTTATTTCCTTTCTATCTTTAAAATCTATCTAAAGTATTTTTTTTAAGCATATCTTTATTGTTTTTTAAATCCTCATCTTGTATCACATATTCATTATATAATAATGTATGTATCACATGTAACATTACACATTTTTCTTCACCTGACATTGTATTTCAAGTATGTTTTTTCTTTTATTATTATTATTATTATTATTATTATTTTAAATTGAAAAAGTGTGAAAAGAAAGATAAAGAGCATCAGAAAGAGTGTTGTTACATTCGCAATTCTTAGAGGAAATGTGGCAGATGGAGATTTTACTGTGATTATTTGGTTGACATGGGAAAGATAGGGATTCCAAACGGGAATTATTTTGTACATAATATAAATACATTTATACATGTTTACAATATCTCAATTTCTTTACTTTAAATATTAACTTTAAATTAAACACGTATTAAAAACATGATCAAATTTTAAAATTGAAAACCATTATCAACAAAAGAAACAAGAGAAATATTGTCAAAATATCTCCAAATCAAAGTCTAATTTTCCTGTAGTGCTATAAAAAGTTTATTTTGAAATGGATGGTAAAGAGTCGCTTTATAACTAGTCAATATTTTATTAATATATCAGTAAAAAGCAAGCAAATTAAAATAGTCATTAGTTAAACTATTTATAAAAATAAGGTTTAAGTATGTTTTTTATCACTCTGAGTTAGTATTTTTAATTTTAGGTCTATGTAAATTCATTTTTCTAATTTTAGTTTTGATAACTTTGTATTTTTTTTAGTTTTAATCCTTGTAAGATAGTTTGCTTATTTTTAATTCTTATAAGTTTGTATTTTTTTCAATTTTGATCTCGTAAACAAAAATTTATGAAAATTATATTCAGAAAAAAAAATTAGATTCTTAAAATGAATTAAAATTAAAAAACACAAATTTATTAGGATTAAAAATGAATAAAAAAGCATACACTAAGATTGGAAAAACTTTAGCTTATAAGAACTAAAATAAAAAAAAATTGACCAAAAATAAAAAAAATTACTAAATTATAGAAAATAAAAATATATTTAAGTCTAAAAGAAAGAATTTATATGTCGTTTTTCTGGGATACTTAATTTGCTCTCCCACCTAGCCAGAGTCATGAAACCAGTGTCATGTTTCATTTCAGTGTGTGTCTCATGCTTTCGTTGCACGCTCTGGTAATCTCCAAGAATATAAGAGATGCTGCAAGAAAGTAATATATACCAATCCAATGTTATCAAAGACAAAAAGTACAAGCAATAGGAATCCATCGAGCCTTGACCACTTACCTCCTTTTTAGTATACATATGGTAAACTTAATTATATCAGAGGCGAATCCGCCCAATACATTGATTCCACTGTGTGTATGTAATGAACTAATAATAATAAACGTGTTCTTACCAAAATCCAGAGATTCCACGTGTGAAGTAGGATTGATCAATGTGGACTCCAAATTTTACACGTCGGATGGGGAGTCAACCTTGTTCAGAGGAGGGACCTGCAAAACAAAGGAAAGACACTCTGGCGCTCAAGTAAGTCCATCAATTATTTAGAGAATAACTAAGTTTGAGATAGACTCAGTGAGTATGAGTATTAGAGGAGTGCTGAATTCGAGATGAGTAGAGGTTAAGAGGGAACTTGTATTTATAACGTGGAGTATGGGCCTTGGGCCTATGTTTGTTAGTAATCTATAGATAAGATAATAACAGATAATAGCTTATTAATATATTGTAGATAAGTAACAGCTTGTAGATAATTTGTGAAGATATGATATGATAAGGTGGTTGCATCTATTTGAATATCCAAGCATAGTTGATATGCTGTTAATGAGGAGATATATACTGTAGATATCAACGCTCCTGTATAAGGTAGATGTTCATGTTCCTGTAGCAATGCTGTCAAGCAGGACGGACACGTGTATCCGAGTTGACACTTGGAGAATGAATAAACATTATTTAATGTGGCAGTGCTGACGTGGAGGGTGTTCATATGCATGGTGACCTTTATGAGATATCCATGAGTCATTTTACTATTTTGGACTGTACATAAACCCCCCAACCTCTGAGCCAATTTATAGGCGAAGGAGGGTGAAAGTAGGCATAGCAACGGGACCTGAATCCGTGGGTAGCCGTTCGAATCCGCCCCGATTTTAATTGGGAAAAACCGAATTTTTTGGGTTTGGGTTCGGGTTCGGGTTTTCCCCGGTAGCCAAAAGTGGGGGCGGGGGCGGGTATGGGGTTACTGATACCCGCCCCGCCCCCGCTCCCCGCTCCCCGCCCCGTAATAAATAATATTAAAAAAATAAAAAAATATATTATTTTCTAATTTTTTTAATTGAATTGATTGATTTTGTTTTGTAATTTTAAAATTATAATCTCATATTTTAAATGTGAGTTTGTTATTATTATTTTTTTGTTACATAATTAACTTTTTTATCCGATTTTTCAATAAAAATAATTATATTATTTTTTTATTTTTTAAATTTTAGTGAAATAGCGGGGGTGGGGCGGGGCAGGGAAAACCCGACCCCCAGCGGGAGCGGGGATGGGGATAGGTTTTAAAACCCGACGGGGAATGGGGGCGGGGGCGGGGACGGGGAATGTAATACCCGCCCCCGTCCCGTCTCGTTGCCATGCCTAGGTGAAAGAGCTTTGATGTAGAATGTCCAGTATCATAGTAGTATGATGAGTGCTAACAGCCCCCGAGGGTGGGCGAGCGAAGGTTGACCAAAGCTTTAGGCTTACGAACCGTGATGGTTCAACGTAGTTTGGGATTTTATGAACTTGAAAGATACGAAGGGAGGACCTTGGTTTTTGTATAGCACCAAGGACAGACCTTGGGTCTTCATGCCAAGAGAAGCTCTTGGGCTTTGTTTAAGTAATATCATGAACCTGCACAGGGTTGTCCAGATTGTATTGATTGCTGAACCTGGACAAGGTAGTTCGGGTTGTTGTTGTTGAGTTGTCCAAGATGGATTATTTTGTCTTTAGTGGATAAGACTGATGATTGTAGATAAGTGAAGCATCAAGGCTGATGACTTCTACTCAAAACATGATCGTTTGATGTGATTTTTGAAAACATGCGTTATGTCTTCATAAATGCTGGCAGCCATGTGCCGTCCACATACCATTACTCGTGCACATGTGTTGCTCAAAGAGTGGTTACGTACTGGAGAACGGGCGGTAGTCACTACTACAAAAAGGGTATTTTAAGACGCATGTTTAAGGACAGTTGTGGAATACCCGTCTTAGAATGGTGCACGGTGGCAATTTTGTAAATAAGTTGCGATGTTCAAAGACGGTTGTCCAATAACTGTGTTTGAAATGTGAGTACAAGGACGGTTTTGTGTGCAACCGGCTTAAAATCCATTCCCATTTACTCGTTTCGCTTCTTCTCTCTCACCAAATCCTTTAATCTTTTTTTCAAAATTTGAATAAACACCACTATTTACGCATTCTCTTTCTTCACCGTTTCACTTCCTCTTTTCTTTCTCTCTCATTGTTTTGCTGCGTCTTCTATTTTTCTCTCGCCGTTCAGTTTGCAACAACAATGGTAGAGGCCAAGATCAAGAAGGTAACAACAAGACTCAGAGCACAATGTTCTTCCTCCTTAATCACAGTGAAACCCCCCTTGACACCATGCTCCACATCGCCTTCCACAAGCTCCACAAGTGCCGCATCGCCTTCCTCTCCGACGCCGACAGCCAGGGGCGGACCCACAGTGGTGCACATGTCCACAGTGGTCTGCTCCCCTCGGCACTTCTCCGCTCCGGTCCGTGCTACTCCGCTCTGGTCCGCGCCGCTCCTCGCTACTCTTCGAGGTTCTGCTTCTGATAATGGAAATGCTAATAGTGTTGATTCTGCAGCGGTGAGTTATTGACTTGTTCTTGGATAAACCTTTCTTGTTTCTCAATAGAAGATCTATTAATATTATTTGGGATACTTATCTTTGGGTGTTGCAGTTAGCAAGAGCATTTGTTGAACGAATGAAGGTCCAGAAAAATCTGCAGTGGTAAAGCAAAGCAATCTTTTTTAGTGTATATGTTCTTTGCCAATTAGATCAAGAATTGTAAATAGTTGCTTTTTTAATTAACTAACATTAGTTGTCAACTTGTTGTCTGCAAGCATTGATATTTATTTATTTATTAAGAAAGAATGCAAAGGAGAGCCGAGCTTTCTTGTTTGAACATGTGTCACTTCTTCAACTTGCATTGTTTTGCAACTTTGTTATTTGGGTCTATGCATGTGCGCAGGGTGGAGTTTATGTGTTGGTTATAGAGTTTAAATTCTGGGTTGTGTCATTCATTGTGTTAAATTGGTGATGTAGGTATATCAGTCTTTATGTGAAAGAATCCATGTAATTCTTCCTGAATTATATTAACACTACATTGCCCTACTTTTTAATCTCATCTCTTGCTTCTTTTTTTAAAATTTCAGTTTATAGAATTTTTCTTTAGTAAGCCTAAAATAACCTGTTTTGCTATGAACAACAATCTCGATTTGTAGATCCCCTTAACATAACAGCAATGGCATGCCCTACTTTCCCATGATGTCCTCTAGCAATTACTGAAGTTGAATGTGGGATACCTAACTCATGTAACTGTTAGTTTGGTAAAAATTTTGCCAAAATATCGATATTACTGTGAGTTCATTCCTAAACACTTTTAGGTACCTGAATATTCTTACTCCCTTGATGAAGAGGGTATTTGTAAACATGCCTTTGAGTTGATTTTTGCATTTGATGAAGTCATCTGTCTT
>PYAF01004205.1:131157-144133 GCA_007407185.1 Glycine tomentella
GTATTTTGATACCCTGAGGGGTCACTTGTATAGTTAGTTAGAGGAACTTGGCCTGTATATGACAGATATTCACCATATATGTATATAGTATATAAATTGTAGTGGATTCATGCTTCCTTTACTGTTGATTTTCCATGCTTGCTGCGTTACTTTGATATTGTATAATGATAATACGCCGGGTGCACACGGGGTGTTACATCCAGGGTCATACTTCCACGTTAGCACTGTCCCATAAAGGTGCTATATACTCTCTAAAGTAACAACCCGGTTACACGAATCCGGGTTCCTTGTAATACTCACTTAAGAGACGTGAACCCAAATCTGTTATAGGATCGTTATAATCACAATTACCTTCTAAGCATAATGTTATTATATCAAAGTGGCAACTTGGACACCCCAATTCCTTTCTAATACAAAACGTTTTATTTGTTGAAGGACTGAAACATGATCTACTTAACATAATTTAATTATGTGATAGTGAACATAATCTTTGTCTTTAAGCAAAGCAGAGAAGGTGCCTTCGGTTTCGACAAATGGGCCGTCGAGGTGTCGGTTAAGGTTGACGGAAAAAGTGATGGCAAGGAGAGAGCGGTGCACTTGATTGAAGCGGCAATGCAGCCGAGGCTAGGTCGCCGGACTGTTTCTAGGGTACTTAACAACTTTTGTTGTTTATCAATGGATAGTTCAGATTCAGTGACACCCTCACCGTTGGCGAGTTCTGGGCCGAAATCTGAGTATGATCCGAAAGAGAGACCCGATGGGTGGATGGAGGTCGAATTGGGTGAGTTTTTAGTTTTTTAAAAGTACCTTCTAAGACGGTTGGGGATTAAAACGTTTTAAAATAGAAATATTCTAAGACGGTTGGTCTCTTAACCGTCTTAGAAAGTACCTTTTTTTTTAAAAAAAAAAAGCATTTAAGACGGTCCGACAACCGTCTTCATATGTCCGACTTTCTAAGTCGTTCAATACAAAGACTGGTGGGGAACTGTCTTAGAAGGGGTTAAATAACCGTCTTAAAAGCCTCTTGTTGTAGTAGTGCATGCACCACTTGGATCACCTTGCTCAACTCGGTATGCGTAACCCAGACAACCTAATGCATGTTCATGGTACTAATACAAAGTCCAAGAGCTTCTTTGGCAGAGTCCAGGGTCCTACCTCGGTACTTTATAAAGTTCAAGGTTCCACCCTTGTCCGGGGTCCCACCTCAGCACTTCATAAAATCCAAGGTTCCGCCCTTATCCGGAGTCCTATCTCGACACTTTATAAAATCTAAGATTCCCCCCTTATTTGGGGACACTTTATAAAATCCAAGGTTCCGCCCTTATCCGAGGGCACTTTATAAAATCCAAGGTTCCACCCTTATCCAGGGTCATACTTCCACGTTAGCACTGCCCCATAAAGGTGTTATATACTCTCTAAAGTAACAATCCGGTTACACGAATCCGGGTTCCTTGTAATACTCACTTAAGAGACGTGAACCCAAATCTGTTATAGGATCGTTATAATCACAATTACCTCCTAAGCATAATGTTATTATATCAAAATGGCAACCTGGACACCCCAATTCCTTACTAATACAAAACGTTTTATTTGTTGAAGGACTGAAACATGATCTACTTAACATAATTTAATTATGTGATAGTGAACATAATGTTTCCTTCAACAAAGAAGGGTGTGTCGTCCATAATATAATGATGAAAGCCAAAAGAAGAGGCAATTTATATAAGATTAACCTCGGTGAGCTATCGAAACAAAATGTAATATGATTACTGAACATAAAGGAAAATAATTGGGTATGACAAAAGAAACTTGGACATGCTAGCTTGAGGTTAATCTCAAAGCTACAAAGCATGACCTCTTGAGAGGACTACCAAGATTGTCATAAAAGAATCATTGGGTATGTTTTTTAATAAATACCACTTCTCTTTTTATAATCTTCATTGTAGAAATAATTATATATTTCATTTTTAAACAAAATATTTGAGTGTTATTTATTTTCTTTTATAATATATTTTAAAGATTATAAATATTTCTATAAAATAAATAAGTAATTAATATTAATTATTTTTTTAATTGGAAAAAAATCAAAGAGGCCAAGACTCCCCCTCATGGTAACGTCGATCCAGCTCAGCTTTATATTTATAATATTAATTTTTAAAAAATATTTATTTAAAATAAATGTCACAAATTGTATTTCCAGCTCAGCTTTAATGGACAATCTTTTGGTGGATACAAGTTGGTATATGCAGACGTAGTACTATATGTTATTGAACAACCCTACATGTCAGTTCTATTTAAAATAACGCGTGTGACAGATCAACAAAGAAAGTTCAATTTTAACATTATGGTTGCCTGGCCTCACTACACTGTAGAGAGGTTGATTAGATCATTAATTCTTTCCATACGTTGTTGTCAGTTCTATTTAAAATAACACGTTTGACAAATCAACATTATGGTTACCTACATGTCAGTTCTATTTAAAATAACGCGTTTGATAAATAAACAAAGAGAGTTTAATTTTAACATTATGGTTACCTACATGTGAATCATGGAAATGATAGCAGAAACATACGTGGGCTGGGCGCTGTGTTCGGGCGCATGCAATTGGATTGAGTTTGAGTTTAAGGACTTGAAGAAAACATCAAGATCGAGCCACATGATTGGAGGCAAGGAGGGGTTCAATTTGTTATTAAGGTTTGAGTTTTAGGAATAAGAGTGAGAGAGAAGACAAAGTGAGTTGGGAGAGCAACGAGTGAGAAAAAATTTAGGGAGATCTACACGAAGGTATCAAACACTGACTAAGCTAGTTCATTGGAGTTAACTCAGTATTAATTGAGACTTTAAACGAGTCAGTCTAATCCAGCTCACTAGTCATGAAAATTTCAATCTGGCATAGTCTACTACGGATATGTAACTTAGGTGGGTTGATTCACAATTTTTTTTTTAAATATAAAAAATTGAGTAACTTTTCTATTTTTACATTTATATACGTACCTTTGCATGTCCGGTGGTTATTAATTACTCTGACACCTTTAGTTTAATAACTCATCAAATTGTGCATACACGTCAACTTGCAGATCATTTTAATTTTACTCGATCTAATAAATACTTTTTAGGTCAATTAAACAGCAATTGATCTTAAAGTTTTCATTTAATTTAAGCCGTTTTTTAAATCGGTTGTTAATCACCAATGATGTAGAATCTGTTATAGAATTCACATTTTGCATTAACGAATCTAATTAATTCCTAGATTAATTAAGGATAAGCAATGATGGGTGTAATATCAATGTTATGTCAATACATCAATGACACGTTAGCATATGTGTTAGGCTTTAATTTCATGTAAGCCACCATGTCATCCATTACATCACTGCGCGCAACAACGTCGATTAAGTATTTAACAAAAAGCAAACAAAGATACCTAACGAACCAATGGTACTATTAAACCTTTTTGTGTTATTTTTTAATAATAAAAAAATGATTCCAACTAGCAAAGCAAAAGGAGTGCCAAGAAGTCCTCCATGATATAGGAAAATAAATATTTAGAATTGATTAATTACTTATAATGGATGATTTATTAAATTATTAAATTAAATCATCTATTATTATTTTTTTCATTTTTTAAGTTGTTGTTTTTTTTTCATGTTTTGATTTTGTTTATATTTTCTCACGCTAATTAATATAATATTTTTATTTTTATCTAAAATAAAAATATTGTATTAACATTAAATCATTAATTATATTAATCTAATATTATTACAATTTGATTTTTTTAGTGTATTTAGTCATTATATATTTTCAAAATTTTAAACAAAAATAAATTATTATTCTAAAAAAAATTAATTTTTACAAAATATAAAATATTTTAAATATTCAAACCCAACCCAACGTAAGAGTGTCTATACTTGTGTTGGGTTAGGCTTGGGTTTTAAATATTCAACCTGGGTGTTTCTATTGTGCTTGTTTTGTAAATCATGGAGGTAGTACTAGACTTACTTTCTGAATTCCTGAGAGCGATTATGGAAGTTAAAAAAAAATCCGGTAAGTTCAAACAAACCTTGGGCAACCTCCAGGCTGTTCTACTCGCACTAGCTCCGGAGATCAAAGGCATAGAACAGCTCAAAAACATTATGTGTACTCATGGTCCCCCGACGAAGATTAGTCACCGCTTCTAATGGGGACTACCTTGTATCAATATTATGATCATAAAAAATACATTTTATTAAAAAATTAAATTATTTACTAAAAAATAGCATAAATTAAATTAATTTTATTCTCTCTATGACAATGACTACAAATAATCCTTCTTATGGGCGAACCCTTATAGGAAAAAAAACTCATTTTTTGAGTAATTAAAACAAGGCTTAATTAAGATTTTTATACCTAAAAAATAGGTTGTTTTCAGATTACTACCTAATATTCATTTTTTTCAACTAAGTACTTGAACTTTTTTTATTTTTCAACGCAGTACCTGTCATTAATCCCCTTCCATTGAGTGATAACGTGACAGATAAAGTGTCACATCATCAACTCACATCACTGACACCTCATTGTCATGTCATTGCCACTTCATCATCTTCTTCTCCTTCTCGAATGGAAACTACCACCACTGGAAGCACTATGTCAACAGCCACTTCGCCACCATTGTGTTTATTGTGATAGAGCAACTTCACCAAGGTAACCATAATATGTATCTTGGATGTTCATCCTTACCTTCCGGTGCACAACATCAATTGAAATATTAATTTTATCAATGTATAAGGATTAATTTGAAGAATCTTTCAATAATTTATATAATTTTTTTATATTTTATCTTAGTAACTATTTAAGATAAAAGTAATTCTTTTAGATGAAATTTATAATTTATTGCCTATTTTAGTTTTACAATTTAGGCTGGCTTTATTTTGATTCCTCGAACAACAATGCTGCTCAGGGAATCTGCTTCTTTATTATGGGTTCCCAAGCTACTATGGGAAGCACTTAGTGTAGGTGAATGAAGAATAATGGAGAAGATAAGATTTTACGTCGAAGGTAAAGGTTGAAAGGATGTAAAGAAAAACTATAAAGGAAAGCAACAAGATTGTAAAAAAACTTTTTAAAAAAAAAAATAAATGACAGAATTGGTAAAGAAAAATGATAAACTAAATGAAGGATAAAATAGACTTGTGTATTGGTTTGATTATGTTTAAGATTTGAAGTACAAGGTCTATTTCAAATTAAGAAATCAGATACATCTTAAATTTAATGAGTAGTTTATAAAATTGTGGTGGACCCTCTTATCAGATCATGACTTGGAATTTGCTACTTATTTTTTCTAGTCATGATTCATAACCTCCATTAGCTCCTCATTATGCATTTTGAATTTCAAATTGTTGAACAACTTGTTTTCTATTTTTAAGGAACCATGCAATATCTTTTATTTTGATACTTCATATGCATTATTCATTGACTTAGTCTTCTATCACAATCTTAACAAACTTATCAATATTTTATCTATTAAGATATTTTTATATTTTTTTCCATTGGCAACACTAAGTCATAAGCTTTTGTGGAGCGGTCACACCTATTTCCATTTCTATTAGACAATTCTAGTCCAGTTAAAACAAAATAGTTCACCATGCATGTGAACTAAAAGGAAAAAAAAATCTGCATATTGTTGGGAATGGAGGTGCGCTTCTCCACTCCACTGAACAGCAAATGGCAGGGAGTCTCAGACTCAACCCTCAAACAATCAAACAGTAAATATGTGCGGAAATGTGAATAAACAAATGCGAGGAAGAGCAGGAGAGAAAAACACAATAACGATGGTTTTACATGGGAGAAAACCAACAACTGGAAAACCCACGGGACCTTGTCCAGAAACAATCCACTATATCAATAATGGTTACAAAATTCTCCACAGCCTAAAGTTGGAGACACGCTCAACCTCACCAACAATGGAGGAAACTCTCTCTACAAGGGTTGCTCACTCATCCTATCGGAGACTCTCACAGGAAGCTCACTCTTCTCTGTGTTCTACTTCTGGATTTCTCTCAGCCACCTCCTCCATCTATAAATGACGTATTTATAGAGAGGAATTAGGTTTAGGGATTTCTGTTCCCTGAACGTGAAATGGGCTGATGTTAACATACTCGGGAATTGAGCCCAAGTCAAACTTTTCTTTTTTCATCACCTAGGGATTTGGGACAAGCATTAAACGGAAAGCTTTATCCAACACATATCAATGAATCAATTAGATTTTCATTTCATTGCAATGTAAAATGCATTTAACGAATCGAAGAATTCATCACCAAGTAAGTTTTACAGGGTTTATAGGAATAGTATATGAATCAAATGCCTTTATGGGATTAAAGCACCACAGAACAGCAGCTACTTTGTTCCGTCCCACATCCCTCCGACCTCGTAACCTCCGCGTCAACAATATCAAGCTCACGGGATCACTCATCTACGACGACTGATTTCTCTTAATATACGAAGTTTAAAGGTTCTTCGGCCCTAGGATTCATTTTAACAATCAAAGACCTAGTCTTAAATCTAATTCCTGGTGTTCGGGGAAGAATCAAATACTAATAAATTTGAATAGTTTTAATTTTTGTCAACATTGTAGGACTGTGACTTCCATTAAACTTTATATCATAATATTAAGTTTATTAAATATTTATTTAAAATAAATGTCACCAAATTCTATTTCCAGCTAAAAGGTAAATGAATTCGTAAAAAAAAAAACTTCTTCACACCACAGTGTAAGAATTAAAAAAGAATACATAACTATCCAAAAGTATTATAGATTAAGTGTAAGAATATGCATTTAATAAAGGGTAAAATGTGATAAATAAAAATGAAGACCAGAATAGTTACAAAAGAGAATATCGCCTTTATTTATTATTATCTATACCTATAGATAAAGAAATATGTTTAGGTAATTATTTTTCGGTTCATATTTTTTAATATCATTTTATCCTTGAATAACAACATGTAATGAAAAATACATACTCGTCTTTTAGAATATTTTTTAGACGAAATTGCTCGACTGTGGTTTCCATTAAATTTTATATTAAATTATTAATTTAGTCAATATGTATTTAAAATAAACACGAGCATTTGATTTCCAGGTCAACTTCTTTCATGAAAAGTCTTTGTAGGTTGATGCAAGTTGTATATGTAGACGTAGAATATATGTTATCGAACGACCCTACATGTCAAATTCAATTTGAAATAACGAGTTTGACAAATCAAGGAAGAAAGTTCGATTTTTTAACATTATGATGGCCTCACTGTCGGTCGCGGACCTATTTACAAGTGAGTGTGAAAATATGTACATCCTCATTAATTTTGATAAAATCACAAGTATTAATTTTTCTTGAAATATTATATTTTTCAATTATAATTTTATGTATTTGATTCTACTGACTTTTTCTCATGTGGAACTAAATATATATACTTCTTATTTTAATAAAATCATGAATATTTTAGTTTAAAATTTTATATTTTGTATTTTTTATGTAATTGAATTCATTATCTTATTTTCTTGCAATATGATAATTATTATTAATATGATTTTAAATTATGGTCATCGTTGTACTTATATGAGAAAATATGATTAATGTGATTGCAATTATGATTTTATAATTATATTGCCATGAGTTAAAATATCTTGACATTATAATCGCAATTGGAGGTGTGGAATGCTATTCAAATCCATGATTATTCACTTTAATTTGTTAAATAAATTGCCCCTAGACTAACTTGTGGTCCGAGATCCGTCACTGCTCAGTCTGCTGTATAGAGAGAGTTTGCTTCATCTTCTTGCATTGTTGTGAGTTTTTGTACGAGTTAGTTCCAACTTTCAAACCATCAAATTAATCTCTAGATCTATTTTGCGAGTATTGTTTGTGGTATTGTGTTGTGAATCATGGAAATGGTAGCAGGATCAGTTTTGGGAGCAGCGTTCGGCGAATTGCTGAGTGTCGTCCTGGCCGTAAAAGGCAAAGCCGCTGCGTTAAAGGAAACCTTTGGACAGCCTTGAATCAACTCTACGATCAATAGCTCCGGTGATCAAAGAGATAGAACAACACAACAACAAGCTGGGGCATCCAAGGGAGGAAAATGAAAGAGGGAAAGAAGCTCGTGGCCAAGCGTTCAGAAATCCACAAGCTGAAGCGATATTTTGGACAGGGTTCATTACAAGAAAGAAGTAGAGGCACTTGAAGACTCGCTCATGAGGTTCTTCATCATTGACCTGCAAGCTCAGATGGCAAGAGATCAAAAGGAAACCTTGTATAAGGTTCACATATTACAAAGCGCCTTTAATAAATTACCCTTCTTCAGCAAAGCTAATTATGGGGAGGTGATCATTCATGAAGAGACCAATGTTGAATCAGATTATTTCAATGAGACCAATAGTATTATTTCTTATTCTCATGAGTAACAAGTAAGCCCTAATTTTACATTTTAAATAGATATCGATCCGTTAAACCTAATTAAAAGACTTTTTAAATATTTTAAAATATGACATTTTTAACCTAATTTATTTTCTAAAGAGTCTGATTTGGCAAATAAGCATACATTATGTAGGCTATCGTAGCTCCTCGTAGACAACCTAACATATTTCCACCCTAGTGGATATTACTTGTGTTTTCTTTTATATAGCTTGTATATGAAATATATATATATATATATATATATATATATATATATAATTCAACTAATTAATTATGATATGATATTATTGTTATTATTTAGATATATCTTCTATAGTATTAAAACTTATATTTAATTTCTTAGATAATTAATAGGTACTTTAACCGTGATTGATAAAACTTATCTTGTATATGAAATACCATTATTGATATTTTTTGGTGTCCAAACGAGGACGCATGCTTTTTATCTGACAAATAGTATTTTTTTCATTCCCTTATTATAAATTTTGATCAAAATTGATGAAGACGTGGATTCAACAAACTTCATACAAGTTATACAAATTCTAACTTAAATTTATATATTAATTGTGGTTGAATATTATTTACGTAATCTTATTCTCCAATTATTCTAAAAAAAACTACTAAAAAAACAATTGGTGAGATTAACGTGACTACAACAGATATTGTTGAATTCGCATCAAACAGACTGGCCTAATTTAATTCATCATTCCTTTCCACCAAATTAAGAGACATATATCATTCTATATCTATACACATCACAAAAAGCATTCAGCCATTCCCTGGAAATAGAAAGGACAATAGTCACAATACATATGTGTATATATACTCACATTCTCTTTGAATTAACTTGAAGCAGAAGAGATTCAAGACCAAGAACCACCTTCAACAACAACTGTCATCGGGCTTCAATATTGTGATCCATCTTCCAACTTACTGAGATTGTTAAAACAGTGAAAACATTGAACTCAGATAACTTCAGTGTCAAAAACATCAATGGCGATATCATTTTCAACCTTGAAAAGTCTTCCTTCTCCATTCATCAACGGTATACCTTATTTGGCAACGACCAAAACACTATCGTCACGCTACACAAAAAGGTATGACTTTGATCAAATATATTGGATAATGCTTACTCTCTCCATTCCAAAACATATGTTTTAGCATTTAAATAAATTTCACGTTGATTGATGTAATATCTCTAATTTAAACTAAGGTAATTTGGGTGGTATTTGCTTAATTAAACAGATTAATGAAAGGAAGGACAGTTTGATCTTTGCTAGAGATAAGGGTGTGATAAGTAATTGCTGAGTGCACCCACTGTTTCTTGTTAAAACAAGCTGACCATATTTTCTCCCATTTTCTTCTTCTCATTTCTTCTTCTCTAGTTTTCTCCTCCACTCCCAAGCTCTTTTCTAGCCACTTCCACTTGATTAGTGGCTGAAATCAGTAAGCAAGCAAGGAAGAAAGTTCTTTTCCTTGTTCTTTGTTGTTATTGAGCTTTGGTGGTGAGTGATTTTAGGAAAAGAGTGAATCTTAAATCTGCCCACCACCGTTCGGAGCCGCTGGACCGCGATTGGAAACCATAGAGTGGTGGTCCACCTTCCAATTTGGTCATTTGAACTATAAGGTTTGTAATCTCTTTCTATTTCTCCTTGATTCTTGAGGTTAGGGTTAGGGTTGGAGTGAGATTGATAAATGTTGAGGATTGGGAGGGTGAGACAGTTTTGAAGTCTGGTTTGGAGTGTGTAGAAGTTGATTTTAAGTTGAAATGGTGTTCCATACATGTATCATACAAACATGTTCATGACAGCCAAGAACACAAATCTGATCAGCTCTGGTGTTTTGTGCATAACAGGAGTTATCGGTGTCCAAATGGTCTAAAACCAGTGTCATTTGAAAGCTAAGAGAGTTAGGTATATTCTGAAATTTTCGTGCTATTTTTGGAGGTCCTTAGAATTTATGGTGCAGAGTTATAACAGGCTGTTTAACTCTGTTTTTAGCAGATTTTTCTGCTGCAGAGGTCAATCTTGCAGAAATGATAAATCAGTCTAGGATGATCCAAATATAGTGATTTTAGTGGCAATAGAAATATGGGTATGTGTACTTTGTACCTGTATAAATTCAGGTCATTTGGATGAGTAATCTGCTGTTGGCTGTCGTTTAAAAATGGCTGTTTAGGCTGATATGTTGCTGTCAGCACTGTTTTAGTGCATGACAGTTCTGGTATTTTGATTGTTACAGAGGCTGTGGTTTATGGAATTGGATGAAACCAGTTGCATTTTAAAGATGAGAGATAGATCTAGATGCGTCTAAATTCCCTTGATTTTAGGAGCTTCCTACAGGGATTTATGAATTTTCGAAGTTGGTACAAAATCTGCATAATTTTTATGCAGAAAATTATGTTTCCATATGTTTATGTATAATTAAATGCTTATACGGATAGGATGATTGTTGATTCATGTTTGTGTGCCTTTGTATAGGGCGTGACACTGAGGGTGTCAGTGGCGGAGGCCACAGTTCACGGATTGAACAGCAAAGCACAGCTTTGCCAGGTAAGCTCTTTGTTCTTGAGAGTGTTTCCCATTAACTGTGTTCCACCATACTCCAAGAGAGTGATAGTTATTGTATGTCATGATGCATGTGTATTGAAATTGTGTGTTACTACTTTTATTGAGAACATGTAAATGATGTACACTGTGATGATATGTTATGTGATTGATGTGGTTCTCTGGCCAGTAGAATAGATTACTATGGACTCCCGTTGAAAATGTGCCCTTAAGTGGATGATCTTCCCTCGGAAGTGTCATAGATGTCCAAGTAAGTCCTGAGAGAATGTGCCATTAAGTGGATGATCTTTCTCAGACATTGACATGAGGTCCTGAGAGAATGTGCCCTTCAATGGATGATCTTCCTCAGACAATGTTATAAGTGTATATATATATTGTTACACCTATGATGTGATATACATGTGATATGAGAACCGTGATGGTTGATTGTGTGTGTGATGCCACTTTTAATACTATGTGCCATGGAAGTGAACCAGGGGGAGGAAAAACCTCCAAGAACCCTGAGTTTACTGAGATTTGTATCTCATCCCGTATGTGGGGCTTATGTTTTACAGGTGATGCTCAGCGAGCGGATGATGGATCTCAAGACAAGAGGCCCGATTTCTAATATGGTTCTGTGGGAACCTTAAGCTTATATTTTGAGAGCATGTTACCTCTTTTCTTTTGGTTATGCCTGTATTTGTACCCCGGAAGGGATGATGCACAGTTAGTGTGTTTTTTTCATATATGTGGTATACATCTGAGAGATATTGATGTATTGTAAGAGGACAGGGTATATGATACCATATTTTGTACCGCCATTATTTTGATACATTCATATGGCTTATTTTGGTTCTCTGGTTGTATGAAACGTGTATTTACTATACATGATGTAAAGATGTTTCGTGATGACGTTTGATGACGTTATTTTGTTTATCGCTTCCAAATTGATTAGTTTTAAATTAATTGTTGCGCTTAACAACCATAAATAAATGTTAATGAACCGGATGCATACGAGGTGTTACAATTGAAGTTTTCAATTTTGAGTATGATATTAAATTTTTTATTCAAAATTTAGCTCAAATGGAATATATCAGTGTAATCTTTTTTTTAATACTGTGTTTATCTTAATCTAAGTGATCTTTTTAAACATCAGTAATTTTGAAATGGAAAAAACTAATTAAGTACCCTATAGGATATATAAGATTTATTGATATTTGTGTGCTTTTGTTTGTGTAGAAAATGACAATGCATAATCGCAGGGAAGTTTTTATGGGTCAAAGTGACCAAAAATTGCTCTTCTATGTAAAGCAACACCACATAATCCAGTTAAGGAACAAATTCGACGTGTTCTTGATAATAGTACCAAAGAAAAAGTTTGTGACTTTCTGGTAAAAGGAAGTTGGTTCAGTGGATCTTATGTTGTTTATGCTTTTCCATCTGACAATATTATGGCCCAGGTGAGTTCTTTTCTTTTTCATAACAATTAAAACAAATTACCATTTACTAACATATATACTACTAAAAATTGTCAAGTGTTAGGATTTTATTGTAAGTATAACTTTTATTTAATGAAAATTAAACTGCTCATGTTAGCACAAATTACTTAATAATAATAATAATAATATAATTTATTGTACTACCAATTCTTTTCTTACTACTAGTATAAATTGTTAACATGAACTCTCAATGTGTATATAAAAAATTTGTTTGTAGCTTGTTAGAAAAAAGAATATGCTAACCGAAATTCATTCAATCTGTTTTCAATTAAACTCAGTTTGATTTTTTATATTTTAAAAGGTTTAATTTAATCCTTTATATTTTTAAAGTGAATTAAAAATATTAACGAAATTAATTTTAAACTGGCTGAAAGATTATTTTAACTCACTTTAAAAATATAAAAATTAACTTAAAATTTTTAAAATACGAGACCAAATTGAACTTAATTAAAAACATAAAATCTTAACACTTGACAATTTTTAGTAGTAT
>PYAF01004205.1:144233-173356 GCA_007407185.1 Glycine tomentella
AATATGAATTCTCAATGCGTATATCAAAAATTAATTTTTGTTAGAAAAAATACACTCAAACCATTGTTTACTGAAATGTATTCAATGCTAAATTGTTAGTAAATGATAATATTTTATAACTATAAAACTTACCAATTTTTTATTACTCAAATTTTAAATTGAACAATGATATTTGATTTTGTTTTCAAACATCACAGAATAAAATCGCCTACCCATTTTATAAACTTATATATAGACGATTTTGAAGTTTAAATATTTTTATATAAAATATATTTTTTGAAATTTCATTAACCATAAATTATCATATAAGATTATTTACTTTTATATTCAAAAAAATAATTATTTAATTTTATAATAATTTCCTTAAAAATTTATACCTAAAATGATTTGTAATTAATTGATCGACAAAGTAAAAGGATTTGCAATTGAGTGTTAATATAAATTAACTTCTATTTTTAAACCTTATTGTATATTTAAATTCTTTGAACCTTTTGCACCAAAAAAAAATCCACAGAACTTTACACTATTTTGTAGTTAGTTATAAACCATATATGCATAGAGGACTGTTATCCATGACATCAATAAATTGTTTATAAACACTTTTAATTTCTCCCCTTTTATACTCCGGCCAATGTAATATTATGGAAAATTGCAGATTTCTAAATTCATTCCCCGTGGAAGATTTGACTCTTCTAATGGTCAGAGTGAAACCCAATGTTGATTCTGCATTCATTGTGGCAGTAGTTATTGTAATCCTTTGCATAACGTGAAGGCAAGCATGGAGTTGACGATGTCAAGTTGGATTTGGTTCAAAAATTCCAAATAAAACTATGATATATGTAGGGATTTTTTGTGTATCTACAGTCTAAAATAGTAAAATGACACGTGGTCATTATTGTGGGGCCATTATACACGTGGACACTTTTCACATCAGCGCTGCTATATTAAATGGTACTTATTTACTCTGCAAGTGTTAACCCGGATACATCTGTCCGGGTTCCTCGTCAATCCTGCTACAGGAGCACTGCACGAACTGTTACAATAACAATAATATCTACAAACGTATATATTTATATTAACAGCATATCGGTTATGCCTGGATATTCAAATAGGTGCAATCACCTTATTATATCATATCTCAACAAGTTATCTAAAAGTTGTTACTTATCTACAAGTAACAGTATATCAATAAGGTATACATTATCTTATATTTAAATTAGATAACTGCTTGCTATCATCTTCTGTTATCTTATCAACAGATTATCAATAAACAAAGGCCTATAAAGCCCACACTCCACACTATAAATACAACCTTACAGGTTCTCTCTGACTCACTCATCATTCATTCCGAATACACTCAGTATTCACTCCTAAATGAACACAGGATCATTCGCTACTCATACTCATTTTCTCTTTATATAACCCTCGGTTATTCTCTAAATTGATGTACTTACTTGAGCGTCGGAGTGTTTTTCTTTTGTTTTGTAGGTTCCTCTTCTAAGCAAAGCCTACACATCATCCGACGTGCAGAATTTGGAGTCCACCTAGACCACATCTAGCCCACACGTGGAATCTCCAGATTTTGGTAACAACAATGTGGTAAAGTGAAATCAAGTTTCAAAGTAGTGTTTAGGACTTGCATTTAAGTCGTCTCCCAAAGAATTAGTGATTATCCATAAAATTTTAATCAAAAGACTAAGGTTTTGTAAAGTATATTCTCAAAAGGGTTTGTGCTTGAATAATAAAAGACTAATGTAAGAATGAAAGCAATGTAAAAGAGAGTAGTACGTAATAGGACGATCACACTATTGTTATAAGAAATGGATGATTTCGACAATCAAGGTTGGACTTGGTTTATCTCTCTTTCAATCTAATAAACTCAATTAATCTAATTATTTAAACAATTTATCTCCAATTCACAAATGTATTCTAACTGTAATGTCTTAGAAGGAAAAGTCTAAGTTATTGAGATTAATTCTTAATGTCTTGGCAAATCAATCTAAATGACCATCATTAACATCTAAGAATTAAAGGAATCTAATTGGTATTGACTTATGTCTAAATCAATTCCAATTAGGTACTATTCTCAGTTCATAAACTAAAAGAATGTATGTCGACTAAACCAATGATTCCTATGATCATGCAATATGTGGTCAATCTAGAACAAGCATTAAGTGAAGAAGAATAATAATAAAACATGAACAATTGTATTAAAAATGAGTATTACATGAAATTAAGTTCAGTCATTTTTAATACCGATAGATGAAGAGATTAGTTGCTCATAACTTGATTATAAATCCCATAATACAACGTGTAATATAAGAATAGTGTTTTCTTTCTCACAGAACTGTCATCTTAAAATTAACGTGTCAAGATTCCTTCTTAATTTGCACACTAGGTTTTTATAATTTGCTATAGGCTTAGGCTTGACGTGCATCCCTTGCTTAAGTGGGAGTAAATGTGAAACCTTCTGATCTTAAAATGTTTGGCTATTGATTGTTCTTGCTTAAGCGTACAATGTAACACCCTGAAATTTCGAGTTGCTGAGTTGGATGTTTGATGTGTGTTATGTTGCTTGATTATTTGATTTAATTGGTAATTGTTGTTTTGATTGCCCTTGTATTGGTATGTGTGTTAGTGGAGGTTAGGTTAAGTCAACTCAGTGGCCTGCGGTTGTTGTGCATGCATGCATAGTGGGCATGTCCTGTCAGCTGAGTATATAAGCATGAAGTACACAACGGAAGTGTGTTTCCTTTCTTCTTCTTTACGCCTCTCTTCTTTTCTCTCTAAGCTTACCCACACCCAGAACCCTTTCTTCCCCAACCCTTCTGTGTCATCTTCAATCCCGATGACCACCGTAACTGCCACGGAACCCCCTACATCAAGAGGAACCTCGTGACTGGAGCGAAGTCTGAGACAACCCTTCGTGAAGTTCAAAGAGCACGAAGCCCTACTCCTTTTGTTTCATGCTTTAGGAGACAGTGTTTCAGCACCGCTAGACTCCAAGAAGAACTCCTAGTTAGGTAAGAGGAGTTTATTATGTTAATAACAGCTTTAGATACCATAGTTTGGGACTAGGGAGTCCGACTATGAAGATGACTGCGTGTCCGTATTGTGTGTTGTTCTCTTAGTAAAACTATCTTTTAATGAATGGGATGGGGTATGTTGATGTTTGATGGTGTTCTTGTGTGTTAATGTTTGATGGTGTTCTGGTATGAAGAGTTTGATGGTGTCTTTGTGAGGGAGTTGACGTCGTAAGAACTCCCCGGACATGCGTGTGAAGTTGGCATTTTGATGCTGAAAACTCCTAAGACACTTTTTAGTAGTGTTTGTGGAGGTGCCGGGTACCGGGTTGGGTATGCCGAGTTAAGCTATTTACATAGCATGTATATGTACACGCGAGACGTGACTCTTAGTAGTCTTTTGTTGGCAGAGGTCAATATCCCGGGTTCCTTACCCAGGGTTGTTCCCTTAGAGCGGTTGGGCTCACTTCCTTTTCTTTAGATATCTCGGGTTCCTTAACCGGGGTTGGTCATTTTTCTTCGTTAGAGCTGCTGAGCTCGTTTCTTTCTTTGGAGTTGCCGGGATAGTGCTGTCTATTATTAATCGATTACAAATGTTTATGTAATCGATTGCATAGCGCTGGCTCCATCCTTGGTGTTTTGTAAGTCCAAGGTCTGACCTTGTCCGCCCTTATTCGGGTGTTACCTTATGATCATAGTTATTGTGCCTAAGTGCCAACCCGGACACTCAATACTTCACACCGGCTCCCTAGTCTATGTTGTGTTACTATTGACGTGTATGTAATGAACCTATATGATAATGTTGGAACCTTGAAAGGTTGGTTCGTGAGATGATGATATGAGCATTGATACCATAGGGGGTGCATGGCAGTATCCTAACCAGGACGGAGTTGTTCCCGGGCCGGGCCATGCAGTGATGATGCCCATAGTTATCTGAATGCGGATGGATATACATAGATACCCATGGGGCTGTATGGCATTATCCTAGCCAGGACGGATTTGTTCTCGGGCCAGGCCATACATTGATGGTGTCGTGGTGATATGCTATGTATAGACAGGTGAGATGCCGAGACCGGGTGGTTAACCTTGCAAGGACCGCAGACAATGCATCGATGAGCCCATGTTGGGGCGGCCCTCCTTTGGGGCGGTATGTATGTACATGGGGGTGCATGACATTATCCTAGTCAGGACGGATTTGTTCCCGGGCCGGACCATGCATTGTGGTGTCCATGTGACATATTGCATTGTGCACGACGGAAATAGGATGATTGGCTGTAGGGTACCGAGATACTGGGGGCCATGTCTATTAGGAACTCCTTTTGACACCCAGGGCTGATCACCACTGGGGGGAGCAACCTATGCACGACAGAGTGACCCTGACAAGCTATTGCACCATCTGTATACCGAGATGGACTATTTCCGTGATGGTACCACATTGCATGCTGAGAGTTGAGTCAAGAACATGCATCATGCTAGGCATTACATGTTGACTTGTGGAATGTTTTTGGATGATTGTCCCTGTTGGCAGTGTGATGAAACACCTGGATAATATGGTGATATCGTGATGTTGTACCGTGTGATTTCGTACCTATGATGATCGCAAACCGTGTTCGTGTGAGCAGACGAACAGTAGTAGGACTTGGAAGATGACCATCTTTTTGGTTGGAGCCGTCGAGTTGCTGGGATGTCAATGGATTAGATCCCGAGCAAAAGTTGTGTTTTGCTAGTTAGACCTCGTGGTTTTGATAACTATACCCTGTAGTTTAAATTCTTGTCTCCTTTGTAAAACACTTATACCCCTATTTTTTGACATGGTTGATTGTACCTAAAACTAAACCACGTGTTGCATGTATATGTATTTGAGATGTCTCATGTGTACCTTATTCACGTATTTACTTTATGATGAAGACTATTATGTGCTCACGAAAAAAAATATACTACCGTTTTCATAATCAAATTAAGGGGTTTTATTTTATTAATACGTGTTAAGGGCGTGATTAAGAGTTAGCGATACAGTAGTAACAAGGCGGGTCGTTACATACAACAAGCCACGTTTAAGTAAGGGAATTCCAACTTCATTTTTTGCTTAATTTTCTATAAAAACTCCACAAAAACATCAAAAAAATCCTAAGAACTATCAATCTAAAGATCCTACGTGGTAAATCCTGATTTATCCTAATTTTGAGTTAAAACAAGACTCCATGTATAAAAAATGCTAGATAATTGCTTCAAATTATGTGTTAAATTAAAACATATATGGCTATTTCAATATAACGTAGATATATTTTTATTTTTATTTTTTAGCTTAAACTATTATAGTTGTTAGGAGAGTAAAATTCCGTTAAGAGTTAGTCACTCCTTGATTTAGTTTGTTATGATTAATTGTTGATAGCGCTCAATAACTAGTATAAATAAGAGCATCATGTACCAATTCTTCATTATCAAGTAGCTAGGAGCATGGTTATCAAAATCGCGAGTTAACTCGCAGACTCGGACGATTTTACGAGTCCAGCACCCCCCGGCGAGTTAAATCGGAAGCAAACTCGGAAACGGAGTAGAATCGTATGATTCTACGTAGACTCGCCCGATTCCACTTAGAATCGCGAGTTTGATTGCGAGTCCGCGAGTCTGAGTAAATTCAAAACGGCACCGTTTTGTCGATGGCTTTGTCTTTCTTTCGTGCTTCCGTGCCACTTCAAGCTTGATCATGATCAGTCCATGGCTTTGTCTTTCTTTGGTTTCGCTATTGCTGCTTCGCTGGTAGTGGTAGTTTCAGTCCACATACAAGGCCATGATTTTGAATGGAGATGGGGTCGGGTTTCGACGAGAGGAGGGGTGATTTGAGGATTGGGGAAGGACTGTGAGTCTGTGACTGAGAAAGGGAAAGAAAAAAAAATGCTTCACGAATCACAATGTGAAAGAGGAAGAAATAAAATTATGATCAGCTGAATGTATTTAGATTAAGGGCTGAGATTTGATCTTACTTGCACATGTCTCAAAAACCAATGTGCCGAAAGGAGAAAACTTATATCAGTCATATGTATTTGGTGGGATGGGCCGGATGGCTATGGTGCACAATTTGGTGGGATGGGCTGGATGGCTATGGTGTACAAGTAAAATTTATTTTTACTATTTTTAACCATTGAATATATTTTCTTAATCAAAGGTTAATTTTTATAGGTAATTTTTTTTAAGTAGACTCTTACGATTCTACAATTCGATTCTACGATTCGATTCTACCAGGTCTCCACGAGTCTACGTAGAATCGCGATTCTGACAACCTTGGCTAGGAGTACCTATTCTTCAATTTTCTGCTTTCAAGTTTCAACTCTATAATGTTTGGCTTTTTATCAATAATAGTAACTTGCCTCCACTCTCATATTAGGAGAGAAAATTTCTATTAAGAGTTAGTTACTCATTTAGTTAGTTTTTTATGATTAGTTACTTGTTGATAGTGCTCAATAATTAGTATAAATAAGAGCACCATGTGCCTATTCTACATCTTTTATCATTTCATAATCAATATGAGTTTCTTTTATGATTATTCTCTTCTCTACTTTGAATTCTATAATTTAGCCTTATCAAGTAGGAGTACCTTTCCTCTCCTTTCAATTTTCAGATATTAGGAAAAGCCAATTGGGTGGAATTTAAATATTAAAACAAGTAATCCTTAAAAGAATTTGATGCTTTTATTTATTTATTTTTTATCATTAAATACTAATTTGTTAATTTTATTAGAAATATGAATAAAGTGTATATTATATTTTTATTTGTTAGTTTGATGCTTCTAATGGACTCGTAAAGTAAAGTGCATTTTTTTAATGTACAAATAGCAGTTGTTATTATAATTTAAACTTGCAAGATCTCCACTAATGTTCTTTTAATTATTAATTTCAGCACTTTAGATTATAGGTAGTACCGTAGTAGTATATATACCTGTATACGTACCAGAAAAAATTCAATTTAAAAGACTTGAAGAACAACTAAATAATAAGAATATACAGATAAGAAAAATCAGTTAAAATAAAACAAGAAATCCTCAAAACTAACCCAATAGCTTTCTAGCATAGAAGTATGAAATATCTTTATCTTATATGGAAAACTTTAATGAAAAAGATGTAACTACAAAAACTAGACTTATTCAAATGAATCAACAATACTTAGAATATTGTAAATAAGTTCTTTTGTCAACATTTTTTATTGGCTAAGATTTTTTGCTGTTATAATTTTATATTATTTTTATGCTGATAATTTTTCTTTGGTGAAATAATTGAGCATATTTCTATTCTTCTAAAAGAGATTAGTCCTCGAGCTGCTTCCTTCATTTTTTATATTTTTTAAAAACTTACAGCAGTTCATAGTTTTATGTTTTCTGATACGTGTCCCAGCAGCTTAAGTGCTTCGAACTGGGTATAGGCCCAATGACCCAAATGGATACCTGAACCTGAACACCGATATTGGGCTAAATAAGCAAGGAGAGCCCAATCCTCTTAGACCTCAGCACGCGAAGAAAACCGATCTGTGTGGTTGAAAGACTGTATTAAGTTTTAATTCTGCTAGTATTACACAATAATAATAGAGAAAAAAGTTATACACAGTAAAAAAATTAGGATTAAATACATGTCTGATCTGGTCTTTTTGTATTCTTTCCTTCATTTTTATTTCTGTAATTTTTTTAGTCCTTATAAAACATGTTTGTTTTATATTTATTTTTAAAATATTTTAGATAGTGCCTTGAAAAATTAAAAAAATATTTTGAACAGCGAAAAAAGATTATCTAAATCATTTTAAGAATAAAAAATAAAACAAACATATTTTACAAAAAATAAAAAAAAAATTTCAAGGACAAAAATAAAAAAAACATTAAATGATAAAACAAAAATATATTTAAGTCAAAATTTTATGTGTCCTGGGGATATATCCAAGAGCGCTTCATAAGGGCTTGTGTTATAATTGTGATGACAAGTGAAGCCCTAGTCATCGCTGCCAGTAGAATCAATTCATGTTGCTACTAAGTGATGAGGTAATTGAACCTGATATGACATGAGACCTCTTTCCTTTGATCATGGTCCAATTGTAGATGTGACCACCTGTGCTGCCAATACGGCCAGTAATTCTCGATCAGAATATATTAAATACGTTTTAAAAATTCAAATGAAAGTTGATGCAGACTTATTTAATATCGTTAGATGAGATATCTTGTTCCACCCACCAACCCCTAGGATAATATATATATATATATATATATATATATATATATATATATCATAAATCTTTGAATAGTAATAAAATTGATGTCAAGTAACTGTTCAGGAAATTAAATAAATAATTAAAATATATATACAAGTCGGTAAATAATACAAACAAGTACAACAAGATAGAAATGAAGTTCCAAGAAATTTCCTTTTTACATTACGTTTAAAAATGATGCCTTTTAATATGTTAAGGGAATAGGATAATTTCAATTACTCTCGATCATAATATATATAGAGAGAAAGAAAAAGAGTTTAATGTTTATATATTTACATTATTATTTAATTATAAATTATTATTTAAATTATCTTAAGATAATTATTTTAAAAATCAATAAAGTTATTAATTATAATTTGATAATTATAATATATATATATATATATTATACTAACTGGGAAAGTACTTATTCAGACTTAATTATTGATTATCATAGGGGTTTGTGTCGGTGGAACAAGATATCACATCTAACGATAATAAGTAAGTCTGCATTAACTTTCATTTGAATTTTTAAAACGTACTTGATGTATCATAAATCTTTGAATATTAATAAAATTGATGTCAAGTAACTGTTCAGGAAATTAAATAAATAATTAAAATATATGCAAGTCGGTAAATAATACAAACAAGTATACCCTAGCTACAAGTTCGTAAAGTCAACAAGATAGAAATGAAGTTCCAAAAAACTTCCTTTTTAACATTACGTTTAACCTGACTATATATATTATAAAGACAGATTATTTTCTTCATCTTGTTATCATCGTTGTGGGTGTTGCTGTTGTGAATATCATGGCACTACTAATAGAAGCAACCGTGGGAGCAACAGTGGGAGCTGTGTTCGGCGAGTTGCTGAGAACCGTTTTGGAATTTAAAAACAAAACGGATTGCTTCAAATCATCTTTGGTGAACCTCCAATCCACTCTAGAATCTATATCTCCGGTGATCAAGAGGATAGAACAGCTAAACAACGAGTTGGGGCTTTCAAAGGAGGAACTCCAATCGTTGATCAGCAAGATGAAGGACGGGGCACAGCTTGTTTTACAGTGTTCGAAAATCCGGTGGCTACACTTTGTGACTAGGGCTCGTTACAAGGAGAAACTGGACCAGTTTTCCATCGAGCTCCTGAGAATATTCTCCATCAACATACAAGCTCAGATGGCAAGAGATCAGAAGGAGACCTTGCTTATGGTTACGAGCATAGTTAGGCTGTTAATGTTCTTTACGTGGATTTCTGACTTTGCTGTGAAGCTAAAAAGGGTAATTTTTGCTTTAAGATGGATTTTTCCCTCGCTAATAAGGGTAACTTTTATGTCTTCTTCCACTAAACGGGATCAGTTTGCACTTGATAAACAATCGAAGAGGAAAAAAGACTACGTCCTCTCTGCCAGGAGTACAGCTCTCACAATTTTTGGGGGAGCGGTAGACCCATCTAGGCTTTGGGAGATGACTACTGTTCCACGTGTCAGGTAATTATTTCTTGTTTTCTAATTAATTAGTTAATAGTCCCAATGTTTTTATTTGGTTTAATTACTCCGTGCCTTGAATTCTTATATGTAGTTGATCTTTTTAAATAAAAATATGATTAAGACATATAAATAACTTTCATGATTGAAGAGTTTTTGATGATAATTGTTGTAATTGAAAAGTAGTTTCTAGTATTGGTTAAAGGGCAAAACTAAAAAATATGTGCATCAAAGAATAGGGATGATTAGTTTTTATGTTAGAATACTGCCTCTTCTATTTCTTCCTTTAACACTTAATCTTTTTTTAATCATCAAATTAATTTATATCTTTGGATGTTTTCTTTATTATTATTAATTATTAAAAGAAAGTGCAGAGAGGATATTGTTAGCATTTCTATTATTATTTATTATTAATAATCTGAAATCGAACAATGTATGTATTCAACAAAACATAGTTGATTCAACATAATTATGTGTGTAAAAAAATTTGTTTTATTATTGTTTTACTCAGGTATTCGGAGGAGGGGGCTGAAATCGTTAGAGTGTCCTCGCTGAAAATCCTGGGCCGGATCAAAACTGGGATGTTGTCCCCAAATACATTGTACGGGGCATACCTTGTGTTTAAAGAAAGCAGTGATGGTGCCTACGGGTTCAAGAACATGCCCGCTGAGGTGTCCATTAGGGTTAACGGAGAGGTTACAGATTCAATAATTGTCAACTTGGTAGTGGGAACACGGCGGAAGTTCGGAGTCCAGTATCCAAAGGAGAGTGATGATGGGTGGATGGAGGTCGAATTGGGTGGCTTTTTCAACGGCACCGGAGATAACAAGGAGGTGGAGATAGGTCTATACGACACCGATAATCATTATGATCGGAAAGCCGGTGGCATTATCGTTCAAGGAATCAAAATAAGGCCTAAATATGAAAGTTGAAATAAACTTGGATCTTGTTAGTCATTGTTCTTAGGACATTAATTAAAATATTAAAATAAACTTGGATCTTGTTAGTCATTGTTCTTAGGACATTAATTAAAATATTAAAAGTAAGAACCATCCATCTTAATTTTAAACACCGGCCCCTGCCGAGGAGGCATAGTCTAGTGTAGTATGCGACCAACTAGGGTATAATGAGTATGTTGATGTAGTAGTGCCATAAGGCGTGGATATTTATGCTCTCGACGCTTTGTGTTGTATGTACAATGTATCTCATGGTGGCGTATCTTTGTTTCATAGTTGGATAGTGGTTGCATAACTTATAAACTAACCGAATGTATGGATCGATCCTCTGATTCATCTGCTTGATCTAACAAGTAGGAGTACACCATCAACTAGTTCAAGCAATTTAAAATTTAGTCAATTGACACTACAAATTAAGGTATCATCAACATGGCCTAATTAAAAGTTAGTAGACCTCCGCAATTTTCTAAATCGTAGTCATTGACTCAGATTTACACTAAAAGAATTATAAGAAATTGCTCACAGTACGTTGTCCATGTAGCGTTTAAGGAGAATAGGTACATCAGACTTGGGTTTTAGTCCTCCAAATAAGCACCCCGCGAGGCTCTTCCCACTATGGAGGACTTCACTACAACTAAGGCCCGACGTGGATCCTGGCTTGTCCACTCCTAAAACTACTGTTTTTCTCCAACCCTGTTGGCAAAGCATCTTATTTAAACAGCATTCAACAAGTTTGCGTCGGATAAGAGTTTATTATTGAAAATTGCAATCAAACGTGTCTCAATTTGACAGGAATTAACTTCATTTTCATGAAGTACTAGGAATTTCAAATTAGTTTGGCTCAAAAGCAAACTATTACTGGTGCTACTTTTATTCGATTTTCAAGCTTTGTGCTAGGTTGATTCCTGAAACTATACTGCAGTTATTCAATTAATCACATTATTTTGTCCTCCTAACAACCATAGTGCAAGCTTGATCCTTGATAATATATATATATATATATATATATATATATAGAGAGAGAGAGAGAGAGAGAGAGAGAGAGAGAGAGAGACAAAAAGTATAGGCTTCTTTCACCAATGATGCCATGCCAACACATTTGAATCAATAATCTGCTCCCCCACCAATCATCTCTATGATAACCTGAAGCACATATGATAAGGAAATTTCAAGATTGGAGCCTAGAAGAGGGTAGACCTGGCACACAAATTTGTTTTAACTTTCTCCAGCATGAACAAAGTCAGTGAGTCCAAACTTTTTTGGACTCACTTGTCGTTGGATCGGTACCGGCCCTATTCAGGAGACATACACTTGTTGGAAGCAGTTTACAAGCATCGTTTTCTTGCTCAGAAGTTACAGTTGATGTTGTTGGACAATTTTTTTCTGACACATTATCAAATAATTGGGAGACATTAAATTTTGCATCATCTATCTCAAAGAAGCTGTCTTCAGATGATTCTTAAAGATATGTAAGCAGGTTTTTCCATTCTCTATATTGCTCACAAACTCTCAGCTATTCAAATCCAATCAGAAAGTGAAGTATATTTGTTTACCTATTCTTTTCAATATTCTTTTTAACATCAACTTGTTCAGTCAGTGTTAGTAGGTCTCGAAACTGCATACTAACAGTATACATAACTAAGGCATGATATGTAAGCATTAATCTATTTATCGTTTCATGTTCAATAACAATTATAACAAGAACATGAAAAGGATATTTAGAATTCATGAGTTTCACATAAACATACCTTGATTCATAATTATGGAAGATAATACTTTCGTAGAGTCTTTGAAGAAGATCCTTTAATGGCAGAATATTTTCTCAGAGTCTTGACCCTTTCTTTCTTGTATCTTCTTTGATAGGGATTTGATACAACTCTCATGGGCATGGGCAATATAATTGCACCTATCAACAGTTATCTTTTAATATAACTGCATATGTTAACAATTATATTTTAATATAACTGCATATCTTTAACAGTTATCTTTTTAATACTTTTAAGATAATTATTTTATTAATAATTATCCTTTAATAACTTCCCTTTGTAACCAATTATCTTTATACCCTTTATTCATTAAATCAAATAACATTTATTTAAATGAGCCAAAATGATAATTATCATTATTATATGGAATAGTTAGATTCAAACACGAATATAAGAGGAATAAAATATGAAGTTTTAAGATAAATATTTGCATTTTATTAAAATAAGAGGGTGCATTTATTTACTCTTACATGTGAACTGGTAAGGAGGTTCAAATACATAAAATTAAGGGGTTCAAAATATAAAATTATGGGATGCAAAATATGATATTTTTTTTGCATTTTATTAAAATAAGATGGTGTATTTACTTACTCTTATATGTGAATTGGTAAAGAGATTCAAATACATTAAATTAGAGGGTGCAAAATATAAAATTATGGGGTGTAAAATATAATATTTTAAGACAAATACTAATGATTTTATTAAAATGAGGGGGTGGATCTACCCACCCTCAATTATACATGGATCCGCCTATGGCTGTAACGACTGTCAAATAATGAAAGAAGCATGCCTTGTCTTGAAAATAATCAAATACAAATTCTACATACACTTGTTTTCGAGTTACAGTTTTACTTTGTTTGCTTACATAGTTATATTAATTAACCTTTATTACAAACCAGCATTAAGTGAATACAACAAGATAAAACTCTAATTTTGATTGAAAAGTTACATAAAAAAATACCTAAAGAACTAGGTTCAAGTCTTGGTCAATGATTAAATCTAGTCATTGGTTCTATCAAGTTTATTAAGTGTAATTACTAAGGGAAATAATGTAAGTTTTGAAATAGGGCACTTGCTATTTACACCCCAATTTTTGTTAAGTACACTCCATTCCTACTTTTTTATATTTCAATTATCTACTGTACCTTTTTTCCTTAAAGAGATACACTCCTTAGTAACCCATTTTTATTTTTCAGAAATGTCTTTATCAAATAATATATACTTATTCTGGAAATGTGTTTTTGAATATTTTAATTGCTCGTTATACAAAAAAAAAATTCCTTGGAAATCCCTTTCTTCTTTTTCAGAAATGTTTCTTCTAAATGATATATATATATATATATATATATATATATTAATTATTTCAAAAAGATATTTATGGTATTAGAAAATTAACTTTTATCTTATAATCTCATGTTTATTAATTTTATTTTCGTCCTATCTTTAAAATCTATCTAAAATATTATTTTTATCATATATTTATTATTATTTAAACCCTAATTTTGCATCACATATTCATTATATAATAATATGTGTATTACATATAACATTATAAGTTTTTCTTCACGTGACATTATAATGTATTTTAAGTATGTTTTGTCTTTACTATTATTATTATTATTATTTTAAATTGAGAAAGTGTGAAAAAGAAAAATAAAGAGCATCAGAAAGAGTGTTGTTAACATTGCCAAGTCTAAGATGAAATGTGGTATATGGAGATTTTATTGGGATTATTTGGTTGACATGTGAAAGATAGGGACTCCAAAGGGGAATTATTTTTATATTGTATAAATACATTTATACATGTCTACATATATCTCAATTTCTTATACTTTAAATATTAACTTTAAATTAAAAGAAAAGTGTTAAATTGAAACATGAAAACGTGATAGAATTGATCCTAATTTAGTACGGAATAGAAGAAGGGGGAGATTCTCGAACCAAACTAAAAAATAGATACAATGACGTCAAAATAATTGAACGAAGAGTCATATAAAGTGAAAATCTCATGTACGATTTTATAGAGTGATAATAAAGATGATTTATATGTCAATTTTTCTATTATTATACCCAAAAAATCAAATTCTACTCTTGCTTAAACTCTGGATTTGAAGTAATGAAAATATGATCAAATTTTAAATTGAAAACCACAATCAACAAAAGAAACTAGAGAAATATTGTCAAAATTTCTCCAAATAAGAGCCTAATTTTCCTATAGTGGTATAAAAAGTTTATTTTGAAATGGATAGTAAAGAATCACTTTATAACTAGTCAATATTTTATTAATATATCAGTAAAAAGCAAACAAATGAAAATCACAGTCCTTAATTAAAGTATTGATAAAAATAAGGCTTAAGTATATTTTTTTATCACTCTTAGTTAGTCATTAATTAAAGTTATGATCGTTTTCTCCCTTCCTTTTTTTTATAACTAAACCAACATTTTCAAATGAATTTATATATATATAGAGAGAGAGAGAGAGAGAGAATGAAGATCAGTAGTTATTCAAATGGTTATTTTATCAAAATTACCCTACTGAGATTTCAAATATATTTTATTTTATTTTTAAAAAATAATCAATATTTATTTAAAATAAGTTTCACCATTTCAACTCAGCTTTCATGAACGAGTCATGCAAGTTGGTATATACAAGTCGTGTAATCCAACGACCCTTTACAAGAAAGTTCCAGTCTTCCATATTTTAACATTATGCTTCACTGATTATTATAGACTACAGTAAGAGGATTTTTCATCTTCTTTCAGTGGTTAAGAGGATTTTTCATCTTCTTTCAGTGGTTGTGAGTGTTTCTGTTTGGCCACTGTACATATAACTCCATGCCATCTTTTATGGTCTCTGTCATGCCTCGAATGTAGGCTTCAATTAGTTTGTGAGTCTGATTCTACAGTGGTTCTTAAACTCGTCCTAGGAAGAAATTAAGTAAATAACCAACAAGTTTCACCCTCATGTATGCTACCCTCATCAACTTAATCAGCTCGCATTGGAGGATCCGGCTTCAACATACTCTTCGTGAAGACAACGTATGCATGTGCAGATTGGCTTGCTAAGCTAATTTGGAGCGTGATAATTCATTTCTAGTTTGGCAACGACATTGCCCACCTCAACTATCTGTGTCTCTTTTAGCAAATGCAGTTGGGATTCTAAGATTATGTGTTTAGTTTGCTTTGTTTTTTTCAGTTTAATTTTATGATGTATAAAAAATGATAGATCAGTTAGTAGTTTGGTTTTAGGTTTTGTTCTGGTCTAAATTGGATCATGTTCCGATCTTCTACATCTTTAGCCTCTACATACCTTGTGCTTGAAACTAAGGGGTTGTCTTCTAATCCAAATGTATCTATGGAATTATGTTTCGATTTTCTGTCACGCATCAAGCCTAAAAAAGAGGTTTAGGTCGGTTCACTTTCATAGTTGGGCCTAACCAAGAAGGATGAAACGATCACCTTAAGGGGAATTGACGATAATCCAACTATTTTTGCAAAATAAGGGATTAACGGATTGTTTACGGTACAACAATTAGGCATCATGAAGGGACAACTAACATAAACTTAATAGCACGACAACATTTGCGGGATATGATGGAGCATTTTGATCCAGCATAAAGACTTCGACTTGTAAAAATTGCAGGGTGACATGCTTCAGGCACGGATAAAAATTTCTCATTCTGACCTAAGGAGGCAGGTTATGCAATATACTTCAAATTAGTGCTCTAGATTGAAGTAGCCTCCATTTTGAGGAAGCTTTTTCCTGAACAGGTTTGTTATATTTTTATTGTAATTTAGAATTAAAGTCTATTATGTCAGTTGTGCATATAGCTTGTCTCAAGTGAATCAATAAAGATTGAACTTGTTTCATATTATATTGATTTGATAGTTATGTTTCTTAAGAGGAAAAATATTGAGATTCTTAGAGTATCTTTAGTTGAAGAATCCATTTTGAGTTCTTGGATATTTTTTGTGGATTCCTTGATGCTACATATGATGCAAGAACTTCTATTATTTTTTGTTTTAGTGGTCGAATCCAATTTGAATTCTTAGATTATATTTGTACATAAAACAATAATAATTTTTAAAAAAATATGAGTTTTTGGGAGTTTTTCTCCTAAAATCCAACCTACATAATTGAAAACTCTTGAATAAAAATAATGGTAGATCTAGTGGACACAAGAACCACATTAAAAATGCTCTTTGACCTTTGGCAAATTGTACATGTTATGTTACTCGTTAGCATGCCCATGATGACATTTCATAGACTCAAGCGAAACAATAGATAAAAGTTATTTATATAAAAATATTACATAGAAATATAGACTAATAATATCATTAAAAAGACACATTTTAATATGTTAAACGAATAAGATAATTTTAATCAATCTTGATCAGAATATATATATATATATATATAGAGAGAGAGAGAGAGAGAGAGAATTTGTTGTTTATGTAATGATAATGTAAAACAATTCATCTAATCATGAATTATCATTTGAATTACTTTGAGATAATTATTTTAAAAATCAACAAATTTATCACCTACATAACAGGTTGTAATTAGATAATTGTATAAATTTTTTTACAAAATATATATATTGTTTTATCCTAGGAGGTGGTGGGTGGAACAAGATACCTCATCTAACGATATTAAATAAGTCTGCATCATCTTTCATTTGAATCTTTAACACATATTTAATATATCATAAATCTTTGAATAGTAATAAAATTGATGTCAAGTAACTGTTCAGGAAATTAAATAAATAATTAAAATATATACAAGTCGGTAAATAATACCCTAGCTACCAGTTCGTAAAGTCAACAAGATAGAAATGAAGTTCCAAGAAACTTCCTTTTTAACATTACGTTTAACCTGACTATATATTATTATAGAGGTTCTTCATTTCTTCATCTTGTTTTCATCGTTGTGGGTGTTTCCGTTGTGAATATTATGGCACTAGCAATAGAAGCAACCGTGGGAGCAGCAGTGGGAGCTGTGTTCAGCGAGTTGCTGAGAACCGTTTTGGAATTTAAAAACAAAACGGTTTGCTTCAAATCATCTTTGGTGTACCTCCAATCCACTCTAGTAACTATATCTCCGGTGATCAAGCAGATAGAAGAGCAAAACAACGAGTTGCGGCTTCCGAAGGAGGAACTCCAATCGTTGATCAGAAAGATGGAGGAGGGGACACAGCTTGTTTTCCAGTGTTCGAAAATCCGGTGGCTAAACTTTGTGACTAGGGTTTGTTACAAGGACAAACTGGACCGGTTTTCCAACGAGCTCGTGAAAATATTCGCCATTGACATGCAAGCTCAGATGGCAAGAAATCAGAAGGAGACCTTGCTTAAGGTTAGGAGAATACTTAGGGTTGTTGAGAAACCGCGCTTCGACCTTGGGGAGGCAATTGACAACACGCTGTTAATGTTCTTTACGTGGCTAATAAGGGTAATTTTTGCTTTGAGATGGATTTTTCCGACGCTAATAAGGTTAGCTTTTACGTCTTCTTCCACTAAACGGGGGCAGTTTGCACTTGATAAACAATTGAAGAGGAAAAAAGTCTACTTGCTCTCTGCCAGGGGTCTCTCAATTTTTGGGAGAGAGAGGTGGTAGACAATCCTAGGTATTGGGCGGGGACTGATCCAGGGATCAGGTAATTATTTCTTAGTTTTCTAATTAATTAGTTAATTGTGCCAATGTTTTTATTTGGTTTAATTACTCCGTGCCTTGAATTCGTATATGTAGTTTATCTTTTTAAATAAAAATATGATTAAGAGATATAAATAACTTTCATGATTGAAGAGTTTTTTATGATAGTTGTTGTAATTGAAAAGTAGTTTCTAGAATTAGTTAAAGGGCAAAACTAAAAGAATATTTGCATCAAAGAATAGGGGATGGTTAGTTTTATGTTAGAATCTTAGAAGGGAATTTGAACCTACTGCCCCTTCTATTTCTTCCTTTAGCACTGAATTTGTTGTTAACCATCAAATTAATTTTATATCTTTGGATATTTTCTTTATTATTATTAATTATTAAAAGAAAGTGCAGAAAGGGTATTGTTAGCATTTATATTATTATTTATTATTATTAATCTGAAATCGAACAATGCATGTATTCAATAAAACATCGCTGGTTCAACATTAATTATGTGTATTTAATTTGTTTTATTATTGTTTTACCCAGGTATTCGGAGGTGGTCGAAATCGTTAGTGTGTCCTCGCTGATAATCGAGGGCAGAATCAAAACTGGGATGTTGTGCCCAAACACAGCGTACGGGGCATACCTTGTGTTTAAAGAAAGCAGTGATGGTGCCTACGGGTTCAAGAACATGCCCGTTGAGGTGTCCATTAGGGTTAAAGGAGAGGATATAGATTCAAGAATTGTGAACTTGGTAGTAGGAAAACGGCGGAAGCTCGGAGTCCAGTATCCGAAGGAGAGTGATGATGGGTGGAAGGAGGTCGAATTGGGTGTCTTGTTCAACGGCAACGGAGAGAACAAGGAGGTGGAGATAGGTCTATACGACACCAAGAATCAATTTGGTCGAAAAGCGGGTGGCATTATCATTCAAGGAATCAAAATAAGGCCTAAATATGAAAGTTGAAAAAAATTTCATCAGGTTAGTCATTGTCTTTCAAATATTGGTTAAAAAATTAAAAGTAGAAAATATTTATTATGAAAATTATAAGAAAACCTAAAAAATATATGAACAGCACAATTTTTTGCCTTTAAGAAACTGATGCCTTTAGGAAACTGATTAACATTTGTTGATAAACTTATACATTTATACTACTTAATATGTGTTGTGTAGCTTTTTTAAAGAAAAAAAAATATGAAATTAATCAATGGATCTTTTGGTTTTGGTGGTATTTTAAGCAAACTTTTTGGCCAATGGATTTCGGGATGCTCAGGATCATGTGGACTGGATTGTGTATCAATCTCAAGGCTGTGAACTCCTTGCCATCTTTCATGGTCTCTGTCATGTCTGGAATCTAGGCTTAGGGATGTAGTATGTGAGTATGATTCTACAGTAGCTCTTAAACTCATCTTGGAAGAAACCAGCAAGTTTCACCCTCATGCTACCCTCATCAATTTAATTAAGCAAGTTGCTGGTGGAGCAAGATTAATGGAGAATTCGGCTTCATCATACTCTTCGTGAAGCCAACGTCTGTGCAAATTGGCTTGCTAATCAAGTTTGGAGCATCAAGCTAGTGACAATTCATTTCTGGTTTGGCAACATTGCCCACCTCAACTGTCTTTGTCTCATTTAGCAGATGCAGCGCAGGCTGAGATTCTAATTAGATTGTGTACGCGTGTTTAGTTAATTTGCTTTGCTTTTTTGAGTTTTCTGATGTATAAAAAATTATGTTAGATCAATTTAACATGGTTTGTGTTTCTTATGTTGTTTAAAATACCAAAAACAAACATGTATTATAGGTTCATTACATGTTAATAAGTCGATATTACTTAAAAAATCATTTAATATGAATTTACGAATAAAACACATTTGGAAAAATATTAATAACTAATAGAGTGATACTTTCTAGTCACATTTATGATGGGGAAAACGAATGAAAAGCTACAGCGTACCAACCCAGTGGAAAGACAACATAGTAAGAACCATCCATCTTAACTTTAAACGTCCCTGCAGCCACCAAGGTGGTTCGAGTATTGCTGCCAACTTAGCCAGGGATCTCGTCCCCATTGAGGAGCTACTCGTGCTTAGTGGCCTACTAATTAACTCTCCAACCATTAATTGTTCCTTCTTCTTAGGCATAGTCTAGTGTACTAAGTGTAGTATGCGATCGACCAACTAGGGTATGATGAGTATGTTGGTGTAGTAGTGCCATAAGGCGTGGATATTTATGCTTTCCACGCTTTGTGTTGTATGTACAATGTATCTCATGCTAGCGTATCTTTGTTTCATAGTTGGATAGTGGTTGCATAACTTACAAAAAAATTAACACATTTTTATATGCAAATTAATGAAGAGTTTTCTTATAAAATGGATCATATACATTAGGTCAGTATAAAGTAATTAATAGTGACACTGGATCGTTACAGGTTAGGAACTTAAATTTTATGGCAAATAAACTATTTGGTTCTATCCAATGGGCTAGATTAGGCTAAAAAAATGTAAGGAAAAAAAAAAGGTATGTTAATCTCCATCTAATTAACTATTTTTTTATTGATATATATTTTTAGTATTTTATATATTAATCATGTTTAATTTATTTTTATTTTGTATTTATGGTTGTTGGTCCAACATAGAGTTTGGAGGACTAACATATTTGTAATGATGAAGAAATTCGAACAAATTTAGACCAATATATTATTGTATTATCATAAATCATTACTTAAAAACAGGCTTACAATAATGATTCTAACAATAATTTTGAATTGATGTTAAAATTAATATTGTTGAAAATCATACACTTTCAACAAAAGTTTTAAAATTGATATAAAACAATATCTTTTTACTTTAATTTTGCCTAAAATTGATGTAGAATATGTATTAAAATATGTAAATTTATCAATGTTTTACATTTATACAATCAATTCGATGTAGAAAATAATTTTTATATAAAAAATATTTGTCCGTGTATTTTAACTATGTTTGGTAATCTCCTCATATAAACTAACCGAATGTATGGATCCTCTGAATCATCTGCTTGGTCTAACAAGTAGGAGTACTCCATCAACTAGTTCAAGCAATTTAAAATTCAGTCAATTGACACTACAAATTAAGGTATCATCAAACATGGCATAATTCAGTCAATTATAAGAAATTGCTCACAGTACCTTGTCCATGTAGCATTTAAGGAGAATAGGTACATCAGACTTGGGTTTGAGTCCTCCAAATAAGCACCGCACGAGGCTCTTCCCACTATGGAGGACTTCACTACAACTAAGGCCCGACGTGGATCCTGGCTTGTCCACTCCTAAAACTACTGTTTTTCTCCAACCCTGTTGGCAAAGCATCTTATTTAAACAGCATTCAACAAGTTTGCATCGGATAAAAGTTTATTATTGAAGAAGTGCAATCAAATCTGTCTCAATTTGACAGGAATTAACTTCATTTTAATGAAGTACTAGGAATTTCAAATTAGTTTGGCTCAAAAGAAAACTATTACTGGTCCTACCTTTATTCGATTTTCAAGCTTTGTGCTAGGTTGATCTTTCAAATTATAAACCATAGGCTTCTTTCACCATAGAGAGAGAGAGAGAGAGAGACAGAGAGAGAGAGAGAGAGGGAGGGACGGAGAGAGAGAAAGCATAGGCTTCTTTCACCATTGATGCCATGCCAACACATTTGAATCAATAATCTGCTCACCCACCAATCATCTCTATGATAACCTGAAGCACATATGACAAAGAATTGAAATTCCAAGATTGAAGCCTAGAAGAGGGTAGACCTGGCTCACAAATTTGTTTTAACTTTCTCCAGCATGAACAAAGTCAGTGAGTCCAAACTTTTTTGGACTCTCTTGTCGTTGGACCGGCCCTATTCAGGAGACATACACTTGTTGGAAGCAGTTTACAAGCATCGTTTTCTTGCTCAGAAGTTACAGTTGATGTTGTTGGACAATTTTTTTCTGACACATTATCAAATAATTGGGAGACATTAAATTTTGCATCAGCTATCTCAAAGATGCTGTCTTCAGATGATTCTTAAAGATATGTAAGCAGGTTTTTTCATTCTCTATATTGCTCACAAACTCTCAGCTATTCAAATCCAATCAGAAAGTGAAGTATATGTGTTTACCTATTCTTTTCAATATTCTTTTTAAACTAAGGCATGATATAGCAAGCAAACCCAAAATCATACCTCTGGTTGTCGAGCTTTTCGGTGGATTTGTCTTGTTTAATCAATGACAGCATATATATGCAGAAGCTGCAGTAAAGAAAGACCTCATTAAAGGTTATTTACATTGAAATTAATTACACACACACAAAGCAGGTCCATTACACTACATTGAGGTTTGGAAATGCTCTCATGGACCTAGCAGTAGTTGAGAAAAAAGTGAATTATTATTAATCTTTCAATAATAAGAAAAATTATGTTAATTGAGTAAATGCCAAGGAAACTAAATATACTTTGTACGTAGTTCAGCTTCTTTTCCATTGCGACTCACAATCAAGGAACTTACGCTGATCGACCAATACCCTTAATATCAAAAGTAAAAAGGACCAAAATGAATTCATTAATATCAAAGGGAAAACGATAATTCTTTAATCAATTTTGGAGAGAAAATTAACTCTGAAATTAATCAAATCAATTTGACAATTAAAAAATGCCACCAAACTTGGCTTTAATATTTCCTTTATATATATATATATATATATATATATATATATATATGAGAAATTCTTGCTTGCTCGAGGAGCACGACATATATTTTTCTTGCTCTGTACCATTTATTATGTAACATGTAAGTAATTTGGATCATTATTATCTTCTACATTAATGAGTCTTTTTAATTCTTCTAAAACATTAACCATAATTAATTTTAATTTTTTCAAATAACTACACTAAAGCAAGAATTTCTCCTGAAGGTGTTGTGGGTGTTAATTTTGTCTTTACTACTGCTTAGGCTCCATACTTTTAATTGCATTCCTTTCTCAATGCAAGTAAGATACAATCAAAGGTTACAAAGAATAATTATTTAAAATTTTATATTAATTGTTATAATTTTATTTAATTATTATTAATTAATAATTAAATTATTAAATTTATATTTTTAAATAATATAATAATATTATAGCAGTTAAAAAAATTAAATATTTTTATTATCATAAGTATTGTATTCAGTAAACACTCTATTAAATTTGATGGTTACAAGATCTTTTTGATTTTATGTGTTCTTAATAAGCCTTGTATAAGGTCATATTATTATTGTTTTACTTTATTTTTAGAGCTTTAATGCTTAATTTCACTTGTTCTTTTATTTGGATTCAATTATGATTATTGAACAACTATCAAAGTTAAAGTTAAATGAGAAGTCATTAATTCTAAATTTTATTTCCTTCATTTGTTTTATTTGTGTAACATTTAAATATTAATGACAAGCCACACATCTACTCCTTTTTACCATGTCTCCTTCCCTTCATTTAAAAACTATAATTTATTTTTAACAAGCTATTGTTTTAAAAAAATTAATGACCCTGTTATTTTTATTTCTCTTATTTATGGTGAAGACAAAAAGTTGAACATGTCCAAATAGTAGAAAGAACGTACAACAAAATGAAAAAAATTGGAGTAGAAATTTGCAGTAATTTTTGAAATATTTGAGGTATAATTATTTGAAAATTTTAATAGTGTTTACTGCGTACAATACTTATGATAATAAAAAGATTTAATTTTTTTTAACTTCTATAATATTATTAGACTATTTAAAAAATATAAATTTAATAATATAATAATTAATTAATAATAATTTAATAACATTATAACAATTAATATAAAATTTTAAATAATTATTCTTTATAACCTTTGATTGTATCTTATTTGCCATGAGAAAGGAATGCAATTAAAAGTATGGAGGCTAAGCAGTAGTAAAGACAAAATCAACACCCAGCAACACCTTCAGGAGAAATTCTTACTTTAGTGTAGTTATTTGAAAAAATTAAAATTAATTATGGTTAATGTTTTAAAAGAATTAAAAAGACTCATGTAGAAGACAATAATAATCCACATTACTTACATGTTACATAATAAATGGTATAGAGTAAGAAAAATATTTTACTCCTGAAGCAAGCTAGAATTTCTCTCTCTCTCTCTCTATATATATATATAATATAGAATGACAAATACCGATTATTTCGAATAGTTTTTGGTCAAAATTAATTAGATAACTGTGATTTCATTAAATTTTATATCATATTTTTAAATTTTTAATCAATATTTCCTTAAAACATATGTCACCATTCCACCTCAGCTTTCATGCAGTCAATTGATAATTGTTTGTTTAAAATAATATTTGTTTGATAAATATTTCTTGTCGGCCATCCTAACAAATAGCAGATCTGATATATAATTAGATAGATAACTAATTATCTATGTCGGTAAGTGTTGAACATGTGTGTGTGAGTAATACAAACACTAATTAATCCAACTACCCTTTTAAGTAATTTGTCGAGTCAACAATGTATGAATGAAGTTTCAAGAAAATTCCATTTTAACATTATGTTTGACCTGATCCTATTATAAAGAGAGGTTCATTTCTTCATCTTGTTTTCATGCATGTTGTGGGTGTTTCAGTTGTGCTAGCCTAGTGAATCATGGCAGTGCCTCTGATAGCAGAAACACCATTGGGAGCTGTGTTCGGGAATTTGATGAAAGCCATTTTTGAGATGCAAAGCAAAGCCGTTATTTTCAAACAAACCTTGATCTACCTCCAATTCACTCTAATAGCAGTGGCTCTGGTGATCAAAGAGATAGAACACCACAACAACGAGTTAGGGCGTCCAAAGGCGGAACTCGAATCAGTGATAAGGAAAATGGAAGAGGGCACGAGGCTTGTTTGCATGTGTTCAAAATCCACGGGCTAAACCTTGTGGTCAGATTCTTTCTTATTGACAAATATTAATCATTAATTTTTTTTTTTGTTAACTGAAGCAATCAAACTCAAGACATTTCTCTCATTTCTTCCTTTCATAATCATTCAACTAACTTATATCTCATTTTTTACCGGATTAATCGATGTTAACAAAATCAATTTATTTAGAAAAATGTCATTGTCCTTTTGTTAACAACAATTTTATCAAAAATAATGTTACAGTAACGATGTTGAAATCATTCTTTCTAGTAGTACATAATAAAAAAATGATTTAAGGAGATGATAATGTTAGAATTCAAACTCGATTTTGTTTTTATCTCATTCCTATCACCAAAAGAATTTAAATCCAAATTGAATTCCTTCACCACCAATCTAGAAGCTTATGGAGGCTTGAAGAAACTTATGAAAACTTGAAGAATCTAGAAGAAAAATGTAATCTTATCTAAATGTGTTGACAAGATTATCTTTTATGAGTTGAAAAATGAATTGGTCAAAGGAGGTGAAAACTAGTGATTATTATAGGTTGTCAAATTCAAGATGAACTCTTTTATTTTGTGTGTGTGTGTGTGTGTGTGTGTTGTATGTTAGACATTTTTGACATATGAGTGATAGAAGAGAAAAATGAGTGAAAATGGTGAAGAAAGTGTTGCAACACTTTTGAGAGACATTGAGGAGAGATTAGTCAAAAAGACTAATAAAGATTAATGTTGTAATATTTTGTTCTTATGAAATTTATAATAAAAGTTTTTCTTCTATTGTAATTGTTCTTTTAATTAATTCCATCTCCAAAAGGTAAAGTGGAAGATTGGGGACGGAGGAAAAACAAAGTTTTTGGTGGTTCCATTCAATGGCTAAGTAACCAACCCTTGGTAAAAATGAGTAGTCATTTAAAAAATAATAAACATTAATTGTTAGTTTTTTATTAATGGAGAAAATTGAAGTCATTATCATTTTCTTCCTATTTTTTCTTTTACTACTGAATCAATATTTTCAACTGAATTTATATATATATATATATATATATATAGAGAGAGAGAGAGAGAGAGAGAGAGAGAGAGAGAGAATGAAGATCAGAAGTTACTCAAATGGTTATTTTTGTCAAAATTACCCTACAGAGATTTCAAATGTATTTTATTTTTAAAAAATAATCAATATTTATTTAAAATAAGTTTCACCATTTCAGCTCAGCTTTCGTGAAGGAGTCTTGTCGTTGATACATGCAAGTTGGTATATACAAGTCGAGTAAGACTGACTATTATAGACTACGGTGAGAGGATTTTTCATCTTCTTTCAGTGGTTGGGAGTGTTTCTGTTTGGCCTCTTTTGTGAATCGTGATGATAGCAGAAGCAGCACTGGGAGCAGTGTTCGGGGAATTACTGAGAACCGTTTTGGAAATAAAAGAGAAAGCAGTTATGTTCAAACAAACCTTGGCCAACCTCCAGTCCACTCTAGTAGCAATAGCTCCGGTGATCAAAGAGATCAAACAACAAAACAACGAGTTGGGGCGTCCAGTGGCAGAATTCGAATCCATGATAAAAAAAAAAAAAAAAATGGAAGTTGGCACAAAGCTTGTTGCAAAGTGTTCAAAAATCCACAGGCTAAACTATGTGGCAAGGCTTCGTTACCAGGAACAACTTAGGCACTTGCGGACTCGCTTGTCAGGTTTTTCATCATTGACATGAAGCTCAGATAGCAAGACACCAAAAGGAGGTCTTGCTTAAGGTTAGGAGAATATTTAGCGCTGTTAATAAATTTCCCTTCTACACAGTTGATGCATCTAACCCTGAAGAAGATGCACTGAATGTCGATTCTAGTATGGAAGCAGCAAATACAAGTTTGTCTTTATCGGGCTATTCTGATCCTGTTACTATCGAGATGTATATGTGCATGTATATATGTATATATATGAATGTATATATATATATATATATGTTTACATTCTTATACATACATATATGAATGTATGTACATACATTCATACATGTATGTATACACATATTCACATAGATGTGTGCATGTATATACACAAGCTTTGTGCATGTAATCTTTTGCATTTAAAGAGTTTGTATCACTATATTTGAAACATCTTTGTATGCTATTTTCAATCAATACAAGAATTTGTAGATCATTATCTTATTAGCTACTTCTCTTTAATTATTTTTGTTAAGTTAAAAAAAATATTAATGTTTTAAGATGAATTAAGACTCCTAATTGTAATAGCATCAGTCATATTTTTTTTGCAATTAACCGTGATATATATAAAGATTTTATGACTCACTGTAACGTAACTGCAATGGTAATTTAAAACAATGCTACTTAATATGTATGTAGTTATTTTTAAGAGAGAAAAATATGAAATCAAGATCCTGTGGAGTGTCTACCAATCTTAAAGCTGAACTCCAAGCCATCTTTTATGATCTCTGTCATGCCTCGAATCTAGGCTTCAATTATTTTGTTTGTCTAATTCTACAATGGCTCTTAAACTCGTCCTAGGAAGAAATTAAGTGATTAACCAACAAGTTTCACCCTCACGTGTGCTACCCTCTTCAACTTAATCAGCTCGCATTGGAGGATCCAACATCAGTATACTCTTTGTGAAGACAACGTATGTGCAAATTGGCTTACTAAGTTAATTTGTAGCGTGATAATTCATTTCTAGTTTGGCAACATTGCCCAACTCAACTATATGTGTCTCTTTTAGCAAATGCAGTTGGGATTCTAAGATATGTGTTTACTTTGCTTTGTTTTATTTAGTTTTATGATGTATAAAAAATGATAGATCAGTTAGTAGTTTGGTTTTAGGTTTTGTTATGATCCGAACCTAAGGAGGTATGTTATACAATATACTTCAAGTGAGTGCTCTGGATTGAAGTAGCCTCGATTTTGAGGAAGCTTTTTCCAAACCAGATTTGTTATCTTTTTGTTGTTATATTTTAGAATTAAAGTCTATTATGTCGGTTGTGCATATAGCTTGTCTCAAGTGAATCAATAAAGATTGAACTCATTTCATATTATATTGATTTGATAGTTATGTTTCTTACGTGAAAAAATATTGAGATTTTTAGAACATATTTAATTGAATAATATTTTTTGAAAATTAATAGATGAGTTTTTGAAAGAAACTTTTTTTCTTAGAATTCAACCTCCATCATGAAAAACTTTTAAGCAAGAATAATACTAGATCTAATGGACACAGAACCTATTAAAGATGCTCTTAGGCCTTTGACAAACAGTACATGTTGTGCTACTCATTAACAGGCTCGTATTGACATTTCATAGGCTTGAGCGAAATAATAGATAAAAGCAATTTATATACAAATATTAAATAGATTACATAAAAATATAGACCAATAATATCATTAAAAATGACACGTTTTAATATGTTAAGCGAATAACAGAAAGGGCACGTTAGTGAATCTAGAAAAAAAATCCCCTTATACTCAATTGTTGTCGAGAGGGTAGGCGATCAAGCACCGAATTCCACACTTTGCTGAAAATGTCATCAGCTTGACTATCTACCTTCAGGTCACATATAGCCTTGTATGCTGAAATATTTGTGGTATACACACCAGAGGCATATTCCAACCATGGTCATTGATCCTCCAAAAAAGCTTGTCTCCTCCACTCGCATATCCCAAACCCATGTGTCACCTACATATTTCCCCACACACTGTGTGTATAGTTTCATGTTTTTGCAAGGATATGGTAAAAAACCGAGGGTATTTAGAAGCAGAGGTTTCTTCAACCTTCCAATTGTCTAGCCAAAAACGAATCTTACTCCACATCCAACCTTCCATTAAGCTAGCCATTTGATGAGACCATGATTGTGAATCTTGTCCACCACATATGCCACACAAGTCACGCCACCAAGTAGAGTGTATGTTAGTAACATTTGCTTCTAGGAGTCCCTCACTACTAGAAAAACATGATTTAACATCGGTTATTTTTGACATTCAACATCGGTTTTGAACCGATGTTGAATCAGCCGACGTTAAATATGTAGAAGTTAACATCGGTTTTCAAAACCGATGTTAACGTGATATCACAACATCGGTTCCCCGACCAAAACCGATGTCGTCATCTGAAAATATAAAAAGTTAAAAATG